>PVKM010022805.1:0-21574 GCA_004027735.1 Carollia perspicillata
CCCCTCCCCTCTGGTTACTGTCAGTTTGCTCTTTATTTCAATGTCTCTGGTTATATTTTGTTTACTTTTTTCTTTTGTTGATTATGCTCCACTTAAAGGTGAGATCATATGGTATTTGTCCCTCACAGCCTGGCTTATTTCACTTAGCATAATGCTTTCCAGTTCCATCCATGCTGTTGCAAAGGGGAGGAGCTCTTTGTTTCTTTTTGTTGTGTAGTATTCCATTGTGTAAACATACCATAATTTTTTGATCCATTCTTCTACTGATGGGCACGTAGGTTGCTTCCAGCACTTGGCTATACATGTTTCACAAGTTTTAAATTGAATGATGGTTCTGAATAGCCAGATGAAATCTTTTGCCACCCCTCTCTAATCTGCCTGGGACATGAAGCATCCTTTTGTCTATTGCATCCACACTGTATTTGCTCTTGGCCAGTTATTCACTTAGTAGGTGTCTTGGTTATCATATCAACTGTCATGGTATCTCAGTGCTTGTGTTCAAGTAATTAACTTTACAGTGGCTTCCAAGTGCAAGAGTAGTGACGCTGGCAACTCAGGTTTGCCAAAACGAAGCTGCAGAGAACTTCCTTTAAGTGAAAAGGTGAGTAAAGTACAATAAAATATTTGAGAGAGAGTGAGAGAGACATTTACTTAATTTTTATTACAGTATATTGTAATAATTATTCATTTTATTATTAGCTATTATTGTCAGTTTCTTACTGTGCCTCACTTATGAGTTAACTTTATCCTAAACATGTATATATGGGAAAAACCAAGTATATACAGGGTTCCAAACTATTCACTGATTCAAGCATCCACTGGGGGTCTTAGATAGTGTTCCCTGTAAATAAGGGAGGACTAACATATACATATATGTGTGTTTAATATATATACACATATAAACATGTACATCATGATACATAATTATGATACACATATACTATATACACTTTAATGTTATATTTTATGTATCACTATACATGTATACATACATATGCACATATATTGCTTTAACATGTTATAGTTTAAATATCTATATTTATAAAGATAAAAGTCTCTTTATTTAAAGAATAACATTGAGGCCTGGCTGGTGTAGCTCAGTGGATTGAGCTTGGGCTGTGAACCAAAGGGGGTCGCCAGTTCAATTCCCAGTCAGGGCACATGCCTGGGTTATGGGCCAAGTCCCCAATGCGGGCCATGTGAGAGGCAACCACACATTGATGTTTCTCTCCCTCTCTTTCTCCCTCCCTTCCCATCTCTCTAAATAAATAAATAAAATCTAAAAAAAAAGAAAAACATTGAATTTATAGTAGTACCTTTACATTTTCATAGAGATAATACCTACATTTTCCCTCAATAAAATGTTGTTATAACAAATATAATATTAATAATTAAAAGACACTTTCAATTGCCTGTTATAAAAGTTTAGTAAAATAATTAGTATAAATGCTAAAATGTTTGTGTCTTAGGATAAGATAAAAGGCATATCTTTTTGGAAAAAATCTGTTATCTCTAAACTATGCTTAGGATTTACCTGCCTAGTACAAAAATGTTCTGCAAATGTTATCCCATATTTATAAGAATAGTGTTTTTTCTCCCATTCTACTTGCAAAGATTTAAGGAAATGAAAGTCACCCCTGAGGATACTTTTCTTTTGACAAGTCAATGCTGTTGACAGTCATTGCTATGAGCATTGATAAAGACAGATAAATGAGGAGTCTAGTGAAGATTTTTTTAAGCTTTAGTAGTTAGGGAAATGTTATAGTGATATAAAATTCAAGGTTGCCACATTGAAACATAATACATAAAAATTATTACTGGTAAAACTCTTCAAATATTAATCTGTTTCCTTAACAACCATAGGAGTAAAATGACAACTTTTCATAGATATTTTGGCATTGTATAAGCCATTCCCCAAATATTTTTGTCTTTATTAGTAATACTTACATTTCAGTAATTTTTAAAAAGATTTTGCTGATTTATTTTTAGAGAGAAGGGAAGGGAAGGAGAAAGAGAGGGGAAGAAACATCAGTGTGTGGTTGCCTCTCATGTGGCCCCAACTGGAGACCTGGCACACAACATAGGCATGTGCCCTGACTTGGAATCGAACCAGCGACACTTTGGTTTGTAAGCCCACGCTCAATCCACTGAGATACACCAGCCAGAGCACATTTCAATAATTCTTTTATGTAAGCAGTGTAAAAACAAATCTGATACTTGCTTTTCTTATTTTAATCACATGATAAATTTTCTGACGATTAAACAATCTTGACTAAAAGTGAATTTACAATCAAACCAAAGCTGAAAATAATTGGCTTCTCACTTGCAGTCAGTCACCTTTGAAGACAATGAGAGGGTTCCTGACAATATATTCACATGACCAAATATTTTTGTAAAACTTGCAGAAGTAGGATACTTTCATTGCAATTGGTTATGACCACAGTCATTTTGCACTCTGACTTCCTTTCTCATGTGGCTTGGCATTGATGAGGCCAGAGACATTTCTAGGCTCCTGTTGAGGGTTGGTAGTAATCAATTTTAACTGCCATTTATAAAGACTATTTAGAAAGTTGAATACAATGATGAGTAATTTGAATACTCTTTATTTGAACATTTGTAAAGAATTCTTCTTTTTCGCCTCTGCCAGTGTAGCTCAGTTGGGCAACTTCACACAAATCAAAAGGTCACCAGTTAGACTGAGTTCCCATCAGGGCTTATGCCTGGGTTGCAGGCACGTACAGAAAGCAGCCAACTGATGTTTCTCTCCCTCTCTTGCTCCCTGCCTTCCCCTGTCTCTAAAATCAAACATCAAAAATCAAATAAAATAAAGAATTCTTCTTTTGTAATTTATTATTAAAAACTTAAAAGGATCATTAGAATAACAAAGAACACAAAAATAATACATCTGAATACTTAAATTAATAAAAAGTATTTTGACATAAAGGAATGAATTGATATAAAAAGTTTTAATGTATCAGAGATGCAAGGGGAAATACATGAAATGAGAAAGTGAGCAGAAAACCAAAAAAATTGAAAACTATAATTAAAATGTACATGAGAAATAATAAAGAAAAACCTATTAAAAATGAGTAGTGGTAAATATATAATGATAAATGTAAGTTACATCATTTAGCAAAAAGAAAGTATATGTGTATAATACTGGATAAGAATATATTTAAGCTTGTAAGATATCACACAAGAACCTGAGGATTTAAAATGACTATATAAACCAGGCACACTGAAGAAAACTGAGCTGAAAATTAAAATATGGGTCAAGTTATTGACAGATTTCCAGACAGACAGTAAAAACTCACTGACACTTTGACATGCACTGACTAAATATTTAATACAGAAAACGAGTGAAGTTAAATAGAGCCTAGCATTCGTGGGTGAAAAAAAACTGAGAAGGAAATAGCAAATATCCGAGCCTCAGATATTTTACTCTGTGACACTAGATTCTAGAAAACAAAGGAGAAAAGTCATGGAAGTCATGCCACACTCTAAAGTGTAAGACTTCTGGTAGTACAAGGTACAAATGGGTGCTTCTAAAAAATGAATGAGTGCAAAAATCACTAAAACACAGCTTCTGAGTCTTTGTTCCAGAGAATCTGAAATCATAGATGTGGGGTGGAATTCATGTGTTTACATCTTTCCCAAGCTTCCAAATGATGCCAATATTGCTCTAATATTGCTAATCTATGCTGTGAAGTACATTTTGAGTGGTGCTGACGTAGATTTTAAATTGTATTTTAGAAACTAAAATTGGTGATGTCAGTATGTATTTGATCCATAATTAGATTTATTTATTTTTATAGGAAAATAAAATTTTATGATGCAGTGTGTTTGCCTCTCTAATTGGCAACCCATAAAAATAATGTTTAGCTCTAAGATATTTGTAAGAAAATTAGCATCTTGGTATAATATTAGTGTTTTTTCCTAAATTCCTGGTAAAGGTATGCATCATAAATCTCAAATATAAACCTATACCTGAATCTAATACTATTACTTCTAAGCAGGTATTCTTAGGAAATAATCTAATGTGTTCAGAAATACATGCACTAGGTAATCTCAGGATATTCATTATCTGAGAAGTAAAAATCCAAAACTTCCCAATCTGACTTCTAGGTTGTTGGTTTCTTCTTTGCTGAAAAAGATTTCTTTGTGGTTTCTCCTTTCTAGATGGAAGTTTATATTATTGATTTTAGATTTTCTTCCTTATTTTTCTAATATGTACATGAAATGGTACACGTTTCTCTATAAGCACTAGTTTTCCTGCATGCCACAAATTTTAAGAAGTTTTATTGTTATTTTTACTTAGTTCAAAATATTTAAAATTTCTCTTTTAAGACTTCTTTGACTCATGTTACCTAGAAGTGTGTTGTTTAATCTCTGAGTATTTTGTGTTTTGTAGCTATTTTCCTCTTATTGATTTCTAGTTCAATTCTATGAAAGCATGTTTTAAGTTCTGTTCTTTTATTTATTTCTATGTATTTCATTCTTATAAATTTTCTCTATTCTTTTAAATTTTTAAAGACTTTATCAGTGGGCAGGGCAGGGGAGAGCAGTAGGGGAATAAAGGGACAACTGTAACTGAACAACAGTAAAACAAATTTTTAAAAAGCTTTTAATGGCTCAGGATGGAGCCATTCTTGGTGAATGTTCTCTATGAGCTTAAAAAGATTGTATTCTACTTTTGTTAGGCAAAGTATTCAATAAATGTCAAAACTGAGGCACTTTCAGCTTGTTTTAAAACATAGTGATGAGAACTACAAGGCAGATCACTGACGATGGATTTTGTCAGCTGCTACTCCAGTTAGCCAACTGGAAGGCTGCTCCTTCAACAAATTATTACGCTTTTATGCCTGAGAGAACTTGGGCCTGAAAAGTTTAATGTTTGTAAATTGAATCTATTAAAAAATTTTATTCTGAATTGTCTCTGCTCAATATCCATGCTCTATGCACCATTGCCTACTCATTTGTATCATGTTCTACATGATAATTAGTTTTCATCAAAAATATCAAAAGATCATTTGCTAAGTGAGAGTATCAAACCCAATGCTCAATTTCTAATTGTATATTCTGGCCCATCGAACTAGATTTAGTACTTTCAGGTTTTGTACAATCAGAAAATATATGATTGACTCTCAAATACTTCATATTTTTAAATATAAACATTATGACCAACCAAATATTTAAGGCCCCTATGAAAGTTCATATGAAGAAGAACATATGTAATGCTTAAGCATTTATAGAGGTGAAGAAGTATCTGAAAATTGAGAGTTACATATCATTAAGAACAATTTTTCCTATGGTTTTCTTTTTTATTTTAATTTTTATTTATTTTAATTTTTTTCAAATTTTATTTTAATTGTTGTTCAAGCAGTTTTCTGTCTTTTACTCCCATCCCAGCCCACGCCCACAGTCCTCCCCACCTCCTTTCCATTTCCACTCCCCTATATATGTCCATGTGTTCTTTATACTTGTTCCTGTAAACCCTTCCCCTTTTCCCCTGAAATTCCCTCCCCTCCTCCTTCTGGTCAATGTCAGCCTGTTTTCTATTTCAGTGTCTTTGGTTATATTTTGCTTGTTTGTTTGTTTTATTGCTTAGGTTCCTGTTAAAGGTGAGATCATATGGTATTTGTCTTTCACCATCTGGCTTATTTCACTTAGCGTAATGTTTTCCAGTTCCACCCATTCTGTTGCAAAGGGTAGGAGCTCCTTCTTTCTTTCTGCTGCATAGAATTCCATTGTGTAAATGTACCATAGTTTTTTGATCCATTCATTTACTGATGAGCACCTAAGTTGCTTCCAAAACTTGGCTATTGTAAATTGTGCTGCTATGAACATTGGGGTGCATAGGTTCTTTTGGTTTGGTGTTTCAGGGTTCTTATGATGTAATCCTAGCAGTGGAATTGCTGGGTCAAAAGGCAGTTCCATTTTTAGTTTTCTGAGAAAATTCTATACTGTTTTTCATAGTGGTTGTACCAGTCTGCAATCCCACCAACAGTGCACTAGGGTTTCCTTTTCTTCACAGCCTCTCCCAACACTGGTTGTTTGTTGCTTTGTTTATGATGGTCATTCTGACTGGTATAAAGTGGGATCTCATTGCGATTTTAATTTGCATCTCTCTGATAGCTAGCAATATTGAGCATCTTTTCATGTGTCTCTGGATCCTCTGTATGTCCTCTTTGGAGAATTGTCTATTTGGGTCTTTTGCCCATTTTTTAAAGTGGGTTGCTGGTCTTCTTACAGTGGAGACTTGTAAGTTCTTTATATATTTTGGAGATTAGACCCTTGTCTGAGGTATCATTGGCAAGTATGTTTTAGCATATAGTTGGTTCTTTTTATTTTAATACTGTTTTCTTTAGCTGTGCAGAAGCTTTTCGTTTTGATGAGATCCCATTTGCTTATTCTTTCCTTTATGTCCCTTGCTCTAGGGGACATATTAGTAAAAATGTTGCTGCATGAAATATCTGAGATTTTCCTGCCTATGTTCTCCTCTAAGACTTTAATGGTGTCACAGCTTATATTTAAATCTTTTATTCACCATGAATTTATTTTTGTGTATGGTGTAAGTTGGTGCTTGAGTTTCATTTTTTTGCAAGTGGCTGTCCAGTTCTCCCAACACTATTTGTTGAAGAGACTATTTTTACTCCATTTTATGTTACGGCCCCCTTTGTTGAATATTAATTGACCATAGAGATTTGTTTTTTTTTTCTGGGTTCTCTGTTCTGTTTCACTGGTCCATGTGCCTGTTTTTATGTCAGTACCAGGCTGTTTTGATTACAGTGGCCTTGTAATATAGTTTGATATCAGGTATTGTGATCCCTCCTACTTTGGTTCTCTTTCTCAAAATTGCAGCAGCTATTGAGGGTCATTTATGGTATCATATAAATTTTTGAAGTGCTGGTTTTATGTCTGTGAAATGTGCCATTGGTACTTTAATAGGTATTGCATTGAATATGTAAATTGCTTTGGATAGTATGGACATTTTGATGATATTAATTCTTCCAGCCCATGAACACGGTATATGTTTCCATTTGTTTGTGTCTTCCTTGATTTCTTTCTTCAATGTTGTGTAGTTTTCTGCATACAGGTCTTTTAGCTCCTTAATTAAGTGTATTCCTCGGTACTTTATTTTTCTTTTTGCTGTATCAAATGGGATTTTTTTCTTGATTTCTGTTTCTGCTGTTGCATTGTTGGTATACAAAAGTGCCTTTGATTTCTGGATATTGACTTTGTATGCCACTGTTTTGCCAAATTCATTTATTAGGTAGAGCAGTTTTTGGGTGGAGTCTATAGGATTTTCTATGTACACTATCATGTCATCTGCAAACAGTGACAGTTTTGTTTCCTCCTTTCCAATTTGGATGCCTTTTATTTCCTTTTCTTGTCTGATTGCTGTGGCTAAAACTTCCAATACTAAATTGAATAGAAGTGGTGAAAGTGGACAACCTTGTCTTATGTCTGATCTTAGTGGAAAAGATTTTAGTTTTTGCCCATTGAGTATAATGTTGGCTGTAGGTCTCTCATATATGGCCTTTATTATGTTGAGGAATGCTCCCTCTATTCCCACTTTGCTGAGTGTTTTTATCCTAAGTGGGTGCTGTACCTTATCAAATGCTTTTTCTGCATCCATTGATATGATCGTGTGGTTTTTGTCTTTGTTTTTGTTTATGTAATGTATTACACTTACTGATTTGAGAATATTGAACCATCCTTATATCCCTGGGATGAATCCCACTTGGTCATGGTGTATGATCTTTTTAATGTATTGTTGGATGCGGTTTGCCAATATTTTCTTGAGGATTTTAGTGTCTGTGCTCATCAGCGATATTGGCCTGAAGTTTTCTTTCTTTGTTGTATCCTTATCTGGTTTTGGGATTAGGATGGTGCTGGCCTCATAAAAAGAGTTTGGGAGTCTTCCATCAGTTTGGATTTTTTGGAATAGTCTGTGAAGGATAGGGATTAGCTCTTTCTTAAATGCTTTGTAGAATTCTCCTGTGAAACCATCTGGTCCAGGGCTTTTGTGTATTGGAAGTTTTTTGATTACTGCTTCAATTTCATCTGCTGTTATTGGTCTGTTCAGGCTTTCTGCTTCTTCTTCATTTAGTTTTGGAAGATTATATTTTTCTAGAAATTTGTCCATTTCACCTAGGTTTTCAAATTTCTCGGCATATAGCTCCTCATAGTAATTTCTTACACTCCTTTGTATTTCTGTGGTGTCAGTTGTAATCTCTCCTCTTTCATTTCTGACTGTATTTATTAGGGTCCTCTCTCTTTTTTTCTTGATGAGCCTGCTTAAAGGCTTGCCAATTTTGTGTATCTTTTCAAAAAAAACAGCTCCTGGATTCATTGATCCTTAGTATTGTGCATTTAGTCTCTATATCATTTGATTCTGCTCTGATCTTGGTTATTTCTCTCCTTCTACTTGCTCTGGGCTGTCTTTGTTGTTGTTCCTTGAGTTCTTTAGGTGTGTGTTAGGTCATTTGTTTGAATTGTTTCTGTCTTGTTTAGGTAGGCCTGTATCGCTTAGAACTTCCCTCTCAGGACTGCCTTTGCTGTGTCCCATAAATTTGGGGTTGTTGTAAGTTCATTTTCATTTGTTTCCAGAAACTTTTTGATTTCTTTCTTGATTTCATTCTTGACCCATTCATTGTTTAATAGCATGCTATTCAATCTCCATGATTTCGAGTGCTTTGGGTTTTTTCCCTTGGGGTTGCTTTCTAGTTTCAGCCCCTTGTGATTGGAGAAAATGCTTGGCACGTTTTCAGTTTTCTTGAATTTGTTGAGGTTTGTTTTGTGTCCTATCACATGATCTATCTTTGAAAATGCTCCATGTGCATTTGAAAAGAATGTGTATTTAGCTTCTTTGGGATGAAGGGCTGTATATATATCAGTTAAGTCCATTTCATCTAGGGCATTTTTCAATGCCACAATATCTTTGTTGATATTTTGTTTGGAAGATCTGTCCATTTTTGACAGTGAGGTGTTAAAACCCCCTACTATACTTGTGTTGCCATCAATATCTTTCTTGAAGTCCTCTAAGATTTTCTTTATGTATTTGGGTGCTCCTATGGTGGGTGCATATATACTTACAATGTTTATGTCTTCTTGGTGAATTCTTTCCTTGAGTATTATGAAGTGACCTTCTGGGTCTCTCTTTATGGCTCTTTTTGATGTCTATTTTGTCTGATATGAGTATTACTACCCCGGGGTTTTTTTTTCCTGTCTGTTTGCTTGGAAAATTTGTTTCCAGCCCTTCACTTTCAGTCTGTGTATGTCTTTTGTCCTGAGGTAGGTCTCTTGCAGGCAGCATATGTGTGGAGCATTCTTTCTTATCCATTCAGCTATTCTGTGTCTTTTGATTGGAGCATTTAATCCATTTACATTTAAGGTTATTATTGAGAGGTACTTATTCATTGTCATTGTTGTACCTATGTTCCTCTCTGTCTTTCTCTTTTTCTTCATTTCCTTAAAGTAGACTTTTTAGCATCTCTTGCAGAGCTGGATTGGTGGAGGTGTATTCTTTTAGACTTCTTTTGTCTGGGAAACTCTGTATTTGGCCTTCTATCTTGATTGAGAGCATTGCTGGGTAAAGTAGTCTTGGTTGCAGGCCTCTGGTTCTCATTACTTAAAATATTTCTTGCTATTCTCTTCTGGCTTGGAGGGTTCCATTGAAAAGTCAGCTGCTAACCTTATTGGGGCTCCCTTGTATATTACTTCCTGTTTATCCCTTGCTGCCTTTTAGATTCTCTCTTTCTCTTGGAATTTTGCCATTTTAATTATGATGTGTCTTGAAATGGGCCTTTGGGGGTTCCTCTTGATTGGGACTCTGGGTGTTTCCTGTATTTGTGTGACTTTTTCTCTTGTCAAATTAGGGAAGTTTTTCATTATTACTTTTTCAAGTAGGTTTTTATCCTTTTCTCTTCTTCTCCTTCTGGTGTAGTGTGTGAGAGAATGGAGTTAACCACTACAGTAATAGAGTTCAGGAAACCATGAAGTGGGCTAAGATCTGGGAGGGGTATTGTGAAGTATTTTCAATTGTATGGAACAGCTATTATTTACAATAGTATTAGAGCAACAATCATATGACAGAATCTATGTGATCTGGATAACAAGAATAGGGGGTATATGACCTTGAGTAGTGTGCTAATGGAACACGTATGAAGTGAGGGACAGTAAATTAGAAATACGCTATGAAAGAGAGAACAGGGGAAACCTGTCAAATGATACAATATAACCAGCCAAACAAAGAAGATTATACAGAAAGAAGAATACAAAAATACTATTAAAATAAAAGATGCAAGAATAATGAAAAAATAATAATACAAATATAAAATAACTTGCAGGTTCTCTGTAATAGCAAAGTGAAATTTGTCACACTGTCTCAGCTGTTGGGATGCCCCCTCTTTGGGTCCAACTCTGGTCTTTTCACAATTCCAGGTTTTTTTGTCTCACTTGTGGGTATTTTTAAAAAAAAGCAGAAAAAGGAAGGAAGAAGAGATGAAATTGGAAAGCAAGGAAGAAGGAATAAAACAAGAAAGAAGGAAAGAGAGGGAAAAGGAATTGAAATATAAAAAATTATAAAAATTTAAAAATTACTTTAAAAAAAGCTCTTGTTGCTTTTGCACTGGCCAAACCAGTTTTTCTGGCCTTGCTGGCTGCAGCAGACTGAGGGACAATTAGTATGGCTTTTCTCCCTTCTGGATCGGCACTCTGGCGCCTCTTCCTGGTACCTTGGATGTAGGATCCAGGCCTTCCTGAGAGAGCTCTTTTCCCCTGGGTTACCGCTGTGAAATGGGAAGCAGGCGTGCACACTCGTCCAGGCTGCCTCAGTCCTACAGGTCGGGTGCATACCCTTCCCAGTGCTATTGGGGTGCACAGGGCCTTCTGTGCAACCTTCTGCACAACCTTGGGATCACTGCCTGGCTGGGTGGGGAGTAGGCTGGAGTGATTACTGCAGGAGAATTCCCCACAAACAGTGTCTCTTTTTTCACTTTTTCTGTTTGAGAAATTTCCACTACTCAAGCCTGCCGCTCTGTACAGTGGCCTGGCTTCTCGCACAGCCAATTCTCCAGCACATCCAATTCTCCAGCCAGACCAGGGATTATCCGGGTCAGGGCCCATCACTGCAAGACTCTCAACTCTAAGACCTAACCAGTGTCCACAGACTCTGTGGGTGCTCACAGCCCCTCTGTGTTTGCCACTTAGTCCTTATTACCCTCTCTGCGACTTCAGGCAACCAGGTCTCTTCCAGTGCTGCTTAAGCCTTGTTTGGCTCAGGAGAGAGCCATTGACCTGGCTCTCTCCCAAGGACCCTGTGGCAGACCTGGTGTGCGCTGGGCCCGGGGCTGCAGCCCCCCTGGTCCCTGGGACCTTATTGTCCTCAAGCACTCTCCTTACTGTCTGGTTTTTCAGTGTCTGCTACAATTTTTTGTCTCCCATTTTCATATATGCTGGGGTACTGTTGACTGTTTGCTCTGTTCCTCTGTAGATCAGCCAGGTTTTTCTCCCATGTGTTGGGGGAAGTGGGATCTGCTCTCTCCTACCTCGTCTCCATCTTCCTCCTCCCTATGGTTTTCAAGTGAATATTTTAATGTGTTATTCTAAAAGGAGAAAAAAACAAACCAAAAACAAACTTCTAATTTAATGTGGCTCTTTTATTTCTGAACCAGTTAAATTGCATAATACTGTACCATGCAAAGTGCTAAGCACAGAGATGTACTCCACTGAAAAGCAGCTGCTTTGTGGAGTTATTATGAACAGAATTAGTAATAACATAGACATTTCTGAAACACCATGCTTCCTAGAATAAATTTTGATCCACAGCCACAAAAGCCTGATACCAGATGAAAACACAAAGATACTTCTCTGTGACCAGATTCTCTTCTTTTTCTGAAAGACAATAGCTCCTCCTAATGGAGAAAGAAACAATTGAAAAAAGCTCCATTTTTATACCTGTTGTAAAATAAACCAGGATTGTTAATACCAGGATAGTACAGGAGTTTGCATGGTATTCCATTAGAGCCATGAAACTGTATTATGCACTAATGACCTAGAGGCAGCAATGGATCCTCTGATTTAACAATCTGAAAATGTGCAGTAATGGAATGGGATGCAAGAGAGTGTATTTTGCCAAATTTGAATTGGCATAATTGAACTAAAAAAACACAGGCTTATTAAGATTGTCTGTTGGCTTTTATCATGGAAAAAAACAAAATCCCATAAATCATCCAAAAATTAAAGCAAAGAGCACTTCCTTTTTCAATTTGGCAGCATCTTGAATGTTGAGCAGTCCGATGTCATCCTGGTTGAGAGGATGAGACACGAGAGGAGGACGCACATGTGATTCAGAGTATTTGGGAACTTTGTTGGGTGTTTTTGTCTGAAAACTTTGTTTAGTCATAGTCATTTTTACTTACATCTGCCAAATCCATTTAGACTCCCCAAGGACATACTTATAAGTAGAAATACCAGGAACTCAGCAGGTTGTTTAAAAAACATTTTGAATGTGATTCATTTTCCTTAGGGAAACCTCAATTTTCTGAATTTTTAAAATAAAAATCATATTTATTAAGTATTGTCCTGGCTTTTCACTGTTAATAACAGTTTTGTCAGCTTTGTTTTTCTCTTTGATTGTCTTGGTTCATGTTATTTTTCTATATGTACAAATAAATTTTCTTCTACTTCCTGTACATTTTATAATATGCTATATGCAGATTGGAATAAAAATTATTTTCATTTGCTATGGACATCTGAGAACAATTGTCTTATGAGGAAATGGCAAATTAATTCTTTAAAGAACTATCACTCAAGTGGCCCCTCTTTTATGTTGCGTCTGCCCTAAGCCAACCTCCTCCCCATCATCTCAAATCTAGGTCATTTCAATAGCCCCTCATTGCTATCATACTTGCCTGCAGTCTCTGTCCTGAAAGCTTGGTCTGATTATCTTATCAAGAATGAAATACTGTCGCTCTGTCATTATATTTACCTCTAAAGCTATCACTTGATATAAATAGGCTTATTCCTTTATATTTACATTTAAAGTTTTAATAAATTTTAATCACAGGTCTTTAAATCCATGTTTCCAGATGAAGTCAGAGATTACAAAATCAAATTAATTTAAATACTAATATTCACACAGGATACCATTTTCAAATGAGATTTGCTTTATTTTCATGTTCAGCAAGTATTATTAAAGGTATTACAATGGATTACTCAGTATTGGGGGGAGTATGTAATTCTTTTTTTTATTTTTTTTATTTTAATTGTTATTCAAGTACAGTTTTCTGTCGGGAGTGTGTAATTATTAAGACAAAACAAAATGGTAGAAAGAACTAAGAAATATGTGCTTGATCTTCATTATGAGGATTTCATTTTGGTGAATTTTTCTACCGACTAAAATTTACTTGTAACCCCCACATCAGTACTCACGGACTTGCACAGCGGTTCTGATCACGGACATGCACATGCTCAGTGTGGCAAAGAAACTGAGCGGCCCGATGCACAGATTCCCAGCTGAGGTCCAGCAAGGCTTCGCTCTGGCATTGTGCTTCAGCTTTCATACTGGGACAGGTGTCCTTTTTATGCCCCATTCAGTGCCATGCTTTTCACATTTCTGTACCTCTTCTTATGACTTAGACGTTTAAAATGGCCCTTAAGCCTCGTGTTCAAATGTTGTCTAGTGTTCCTAAATTCAAGAAGGCTGTAATGTGCCTTAGGAGGAAACAGGTGTGTTAGATAAGTCTTATTTAGTCATGTGTGGATAGTGCTGTTGTCCATGAGTTCAATGTCATGAATCAACTATATATATATAGTTGATATATATATTTAATATATATATATTAAATAAGATGTCTTGAAACTGGAACACACATAAAACAAGATTATCTATTGACTGGTTAAGGAAAATGTTATGACCAAAATTTTTAGAACCATCTCTTTTTATTTCACCAAGAAACAGTGACTCCGGCTTCTCAGTGATTTTAGGAAGCATAACTATCATGAGTAATGAGAACTGACTATAAGTGCATTTCTTACAGTGAAGTACATATTGTCAGATTTCTGTGGAATTTAAAATAAGAAAACATTCCTGGGATAGGTTCATAAAGGCATGTTCTTGGTGAAAGTAAATTTGAGAGTAGTCTTCTTGCAGCAGTTGACGGGCAGAGTGAGGACCCCTGTGGAGTAAGACAATGGCAGCGGAAAAGGCAGAGGCAGGGTTGACCAAGAGGTGCTGGATGTTGGTGGGTGACCTGGATCAGGATTCCCAGGAATGTGGTTGGATAAGAGGAGGCACTAGACTCTAGTGATGAGAGGCACTGAGTACTAAGCTCAGAACCTGTATTTACTTTAAGACACAAATGTAATGAGGCCTTGGGTAAGGGGAAATTTCATTAGGATCTAGATATATCTGTTGCTATGATGTAAAATGCCATCAATGGAATAGTAGGTCTATGGCATCCATGACAAATAAGTCAGTTTGATGTTTACTTTAATTATAGTTATCAGATCCAGATACATTTAATATCCACAACCTATATTCTGAAATGACTTTTTTCTAATTGGTTAATATTTATTGGTGAAGATTCTTCATAAATAATATATATTGCTCTTTGCCACAGTACTGATCTGAAAATAATATAAACAATTGAGAAAGGACTAATTATTATTTTCTGGTTTATGAATAATTAGTTTAAATTACCTTTCGAGTCTATATAAAGTTGATATTTTGTAGGATTTTTGACTGGCTTTTTATTTAGAGAATTAAATATTTTTATTGCATTGCAGGAGAGACTAACCAAAAAGCTACAATTAGAAGTTAACATTTGTTTTCTTTTGTTTTATTCTATTTGCAGATCTTAAATTAATTAAATAAGATGTCGTTAAGAAGCCCCATCTCCAGACAAGCTGTGTTCCTCTGATTCATCACCAAAAGGACCATATGGAGACCAGGGGAAAAACATCTATTCCCTAAATTCCAATGAAAGCTGGAGATTGGAGAGGCCTTTTCTAAATGTGCACTTCAAAGATTGAGGAATTGTCTGTCCCACTGAAGAGCAGAAGCGACACTGAGGGCATGGCAAAGTTAAATGGATTCCAATTACTAAAAGCAAACATATAAACATCTGTAATTCTAATGGCCATAATAAATCTTAGCAGTTGAAAAAAGAAAAGAAGTTTTAGCTGGCTTGATAATTGGATCAATTTTTCACTTATGGGCTGTCAATTACTTGACATTTTAATGCATGCCAAGTACAGCTAAAAGTATTTTAATTAGAATAATGTTACAAAAACTAACCCTACAGCTTTAATTGTGGTTCTGAAGCACGAAATGTGCATCTGAATACCTATTTACTGAGCAGAAGTTAATTAAAAGTATAGTTTTATATTGAACATACACTGGGCAGAAAAAAAGGGAAATAATTGGCAATTAGGAATATCTAAGAGTCCACACTATAAAGCTAAGCGAGATTAAACAAGTTGAGAATATCACCATTATTTTGGATAGAAATTCTAACAATTCAATATTTTTGGCATAGATGTAGAATACTAGTAGCTGTTAGTTTCAAAAGCTTCGATTTTACTCTGGTAACATATTTATATGATAATTTATTTTCAAGCTACCACAACATGAATCATTTTATTTGGTTTTATGAAATGCTGAAGTTGGTTTGAGAGTCTCGGCAAATAACACTTCCTTTTCCTCCTCTAAGTTATGAGCCAATTGATCTCTAAGTCAAGGGCAGAAAATAAATCAAAACATCTATATGTCTGACAAAACTTGTATGGAAGACATAGTGTGAAGTCCAAATGATTACTCATTCCTTGGTTGTGTGGAGAATAACCTGCTTTGTTCACTCCACTTCTTCTCTAGAGTTTATAAAATTGGAAGAAATGACTTTCTAAGGAACTGGAAGCCAGAATCTGAAGCTTATGTAGGTGTGGTGTGCTGAGACTTGAGCAAAGTCTCAGTAAAGAAGATAGAAGAATAGTGATTTCCAAAGGACAGTTTGCTCAAATACCAAATCCTTTAGCCATTGTTCAGCTGTCCCACACTGGTCCTGAGCGGGAAAGTGTAAAATACCAAATGTCTTCCACTTAGAACAATTTCTAGTTTATCTCCACTCAATCAAGAATCATGAATTAATGACTATCACTCATCATCAAAGAAACTCATTCCACTCCTGCAAGGAGCAAAGGCAGGACAAAAAGCTAGGGGTGTTTAGGGGAAAATGTGCTTTTAATGGAATCTAGAGCAAGGAGAAAGAGGCCTCTTCTAATGTGAATCATTCATGAAAATTAGTCTTGCAGAAGTAAAGAGTTTATGGCCCACAAAGTGCCAGAATCAAGACCAGAACTAGACTGCTTGATTATAAGTCTAATATTCTTTCTACTATCTCTCGCTGCATCTTTTACTTATGTCTGTGTATTCTTCATTTTGTTATTTGAATTGTTCCAGCTTTGGCTATTGACAGCTTTCAAGTGGCTCCTGTGACCCTTTGATATATTCCTTTGACATCATTGTAATTTTTTCCTTTTGTCAATTTCTTACTTCCTGCCACCATAAGATGCTCCAGGCTATACCTGCAATTCTGAGCAGGATTTTTTTTTTAAAGTGTTGTTAGCCTCATTATCCCTAACAATGAAGTAAGTATCTAAATTACTTTTCAAACTAATTGGTGTATGATCAAGGGTATTCTTGTACTTAGGTTATATATCAGCATTTCTAATATTCTGAAAATTAACTGTTTAGCATCAATTTTATTCAGTTGATTTACGACTGCTTACATTAATTCTTAAAAGGAGGAATTTGCAAAAGATCACAATAACACAAGCATATACTGACCTTAGGCAAGAGAGAGAAAATTAGAACTCAACATTCTCACTTATTATGAAGTCTGCTATTGCCACTCAAGTGACTCCTGTGCTGTTGTCCAGCCAAGTCTTGGTCACCACCTCCCAGAATTCTGTATCGAGGGCCTTACCCTGACTCTGTCTGCCTCATGGTCCACTTCTATCTCCACTGGCATAACAACTTGCTTTTATTCGTGCCTCAATCTCCTAACCTTCAATGAATACCTAGCAGCTTAACTGTGACTCTCATACCTACTGATGGAAATGTCACTGGTATCTATATTTTATCACATTTTTTTGTCTGAGTCTCTCTATTCAGATTCTTCAAGCTGAGTATCAGCCAATTCACTGTCATTTACTCTGGAGAACTTGTGTTGCTGAAAAATAGGCTGCTTTCTCCTCCTTATCTGAGATCACACTGGAGATGTTGGTTTATTAAGTTTAAAGCAGACATTTCAACTTTAATAGGTGATTCTGGAATTCTGAAAGCCTTCAAATAACAAACATAATAAATGCAGAGAGGGCAGAATTCACTTCAGAATCCCATTTTTCAATCACAGCTGTGCTCCTTACCTGCACCTCTACAAACCTGGCATTTTTACTGTGGATACAGCTATTTGCTACTCTCAAGTTACATAACTTGGTAAAATAGAACTTCTCATACCAAATGTTGATCTTGATTTTTCTACATGATTCACTACCGTATTTCCCTGGCCAATGATTATACTTCAGGAACATGGATATTGTGAATATTAAGAAATAAGATGGGGTAAAATTTTTGCTGAAGAATTTTCAAAAAATAAAATAACAGCATTTGATTAGATGGTGGGAATGTATAAGGTTTGTTCCTGTAGCTAAAAATCAAGTCAACACAAAGGAAACAAAGCTGCAAGAGTGTGGGTGTGAAATACCACATTAGCCTGACTATTTGGTGTGGTTAAAATGAATAAAGAAATGGAATGATAACATGTTTACAAGAATAAGTATCCACTTTTCAGAGACCATTCTGAAGTGTTAATGACCGCTATATAGAAAACTGAAAGTTACAGGACCGAAGAAATTTAAAACTGGAAGCTATAAAAATGGTCTTGGTAAGTCTGCAGGTGACTACTTTTTAAAATGCTTACACTTAATCTGAAAATGACTTTGTATAGTGTTACTCAGAGAGACAGAATGGCCTAAATCTACCAGGAGTTCACTTCGGTCTTTATGAAATCCCGTCCTATTTTGCACTTGTAGAAACGAACTTAAAAGTGAGTTGAAGTAGCTTTTAGGCAATATTTTACAGTTCCTTTATTGGAACAATGGGATAAAACAGTATTTTTTACAGAGATACCACTAGGAAAAAAGATACTTGTGCTGTGCTTGCTTTTCAACATCTATATGCCAATACAAGCAATATTAGTTTTAACTGACTTGTAATAATTTCAAGAGCATATTAAGTACACTAAAATGAAATTGGCAATTTGTTATTATCTTTATGCAAATATTCTTAGTAATAAAAAAGAACAAAAGTGCACAAAATGCAATTTGGAAAACAATGCTGTTTCTAAGTGCGACATTTGTCAAACCTCTTTAGGACTGAGCAGTTCTGAGAATGATTAATTCTGCATGATGACTGAGAAAACACAAATTCAAGTAAATAGTTCATTCTAGAACTGATTAAGTAGGCAGATGCTATCAGTTATTTTGGCATTAGTAAGTGAGGAAGGGATAACTTGTTGATTTATATGAATAAACACTAACTGCAAAGCATCCAACTTGGTCCTAGTGAATTGTAAATCTTAAAAAAAAAATTTGTGAGGATTTTCTATACCTATTTTATCTTTTGTTTTCTGGTAGCTCTGTGCCTTCATTGATTCTTTTCCTTTGTGGTTCTCTCTGTTGTTCTTGTTTGGCGATATTCTATACTTTTTTTCTCTGTTTCCTCTTTTTTAAGTGTCTCAGTTTTTGATTTTTGTGTGTGGTTACTATTAGGATTATGTAAGAAAGTTTCATATATACAGTAGTCCTGTTTCTTCTCAATGTGTCTAATATCTATACCCCTTTGCAAATTCGGACCTTAAGCTTCACCCCTTTTATGTTTTTATTGTCCCAATTTATTTCTATTAATGCTGTAAGTTATTTTCTGAATTGCAGTAGCTGTTGCCTCCCCTCTTTTTTAATGCTATTATCTCCTACAACCTTTATGTGATATTCAAGTGTATAGTGCCCCATTCCAAAAGGGTGTTGTGGTATCCTGTTTCTATCTGCCTGTTGGTGACCTTTCGTTCTTTGCTTCAGGTAGAATAACCCACTTAAGTATTTTCTGCATTGGAGGTCTTCTTGTGATTAAATTCCCTTAGTTTTTGTATGTCCGGAAAAGTCTTCATTTCTCCTTCATATCTAATGATAATTTTGCTGGTTATGTTATTCTTGGCTGGTAATTTATGTCTTTCAGTAAAGATTCTGCTAAGAAATCCAATGATAATCTAACGGCCTTTCTTTGTAGGGATGTCCAAACTTTTGGCATTTCTGGGCCACACTGGAAGAAGCAGAGTTGTCTTGGGCCACACATTAAATACACAAACACTAACAAAAACTGATGGTAAAAAGAAGGTTTTAAATAAATTTATGATTTTGTGTTGAGCAGCACTCGTAGCCATCCTGGGCTGCAGGCAGCCCACGTGCCGTGCGTTGGACACCCCTACATAGGTTTCTGTTTTCCTTCGCTGCCTTGAGAATTCTGTCTTTGTTGTTAATTTTTGACAGTTTTAATACAATATGCCTTGGAGAAGGCCATTTTGGATTTGAGGTAAATAGGTGTTCTGTTTGCTTTTTGGATTTGAGGGTCCAGCTCTTTCCACAGGTTTGGGAAGTGCTTGCCAACTATTTGTTTGAATAGGCTCTCTGTTCCCTTCTTTCTCTCTTTTTATTCTGGTATGGATGGAGGGTATACGATGCAATATACTGATGATGTTCATAGAATTGTACATTTGAAACCTATACGGTCATCCCTCTCTATATCACCATTCGCTTATTGCAGCTTCACTATATCACAGTTTTTTAAAATATGTATCTAATTCTGTATCAAGGAGTTTTCACTATATCGTGGGATTTTGTGGTATATAGGTATTTATATAATGTTTATGATTTTATTTTTGCCTAAAAAATTTAAAACAATATAAAAAATGTTAATGCAAACATATTAAAATATTAAATTGAAATGAAATACATACTGTACACAATGGAAATGCAGTATGCCACTACTCCTTGCACAAGTTTGCCAATGTGAGATTGTACATGGCACACTATTGGCTAATGGAATGGAAGGCGACCAACCGCAGCACTGTGTTCTGTATCCTGGGAGCTGATTGGCTCAGTGACCATAGCATTGGTCTGTTTGCTCTCCTGCACTGTGCCCATACGTTCAGCATCTCTCCTTGTCCACTTCACATTGACGTCTGATCGCTGCACATAGTGTTGCTCTGTGGTGTTGTATTTTTGTTAAATTTTCATAAAAGTTTGAATGTATTTCAAGCCCTATGATGCCACCCAAATATTCTGAGTCTTCTAAGGCTTCTGGCAGTGAACCCAGGCTCCAGAGGAATATGCTTACTATCAAAGAAAAGGTGGAACTTCTCCACATGTTAGAAGAAGGCAAAAGTTACACAGCTGTAGGTCGCCATTACAGCATCAAGGATGCTGCTTCATCATCCTTGATGTACTGTTCGCTACATCAACAAAGACAAGAAGAATATTTGATCTACAGCAACAATAGTTTTAACAAGACTGCAAGGAGGGTGGTCGCTTCCTGAAATAAGGCCATTGTGAGGATAGAGTCTGCATTGGCCCTGTGGATAAATGACTGAAGGAAGAAGAATATCTAGCTGGATACCAACACCATCTGGATGAAGGCCAAGAAACTTTACAATGGCTTTGCAGAAACCATGGACTTTCAGGACGGTGACGAGGATGACGACGCAGAAGCAGGACTGTCAAGTGCTTCCCTCACCACACCAACCCCATTCAGTGCCAGCAAGGGCTGGTTTGACAGATTTCAGAGATGCTTTGGACTCAAGAATGTTTATCTGCATGGAGAAACTGCATCTGCAGATAAAAAGCAGCGCCAGCAACTCCCCATAACTATGTTCATCACTGGGATGAAGAGATCAGTTACGCCTACACCTTCAGCGGAAATAGAAGTTACGGCCCAGGGCGAAGATACTGCACCACCTGATGAAGCGCCTGATGAAGTGGTGCCTTCAGAAGAGCTGCGATGCTCTTCTTGGCTGTGCAGTACATTCATCTCATCGTCATCACCTTCATCGCCATCAGTACTGCACAGCCACATAATTCATGATCTTCATCATTCAAGTTGTAGTACACTTCACTGGTGAGTAACCATATAGAATTTTATATGTTGTTAAAATTACATAGGTTTAAGAGTATAGAAAGTGTTTATTTAAGAGCATACGAAGTGTTTATAAGAGTGTGAGAAAGGTTAATAAGAGAATGGGAAAGGTTTATTGGAGTGTGGGAAGGGTTTATAAAGCCTTAAAATATATAAAAATAATAAAATAAATATAACGCTGCTACTTCATGGATTTTCACCTATCGTGGGGGTCTCTGGAATGTAACTCCCGTGATAGGTGAGGGATCACTGTACAAGCTTATTAAGTAATATACCTAAATAAATTTAATTTACAAATGTAATAAGACTTCACTGAAATAT
>PVKM010022806.1:0-21577 GCA_004027735.1 Carollia perspicillata
AGCTTTCAGTTCTTCCTCAGGGGCACGGCTCTGTCTGTAGGTGTAAATTCTATGTGTTCAGGGGAGGAGGTGAGTTCAGGGTCTTCCTATACCCCCATCTTGGACTGGAACCAACACTTCAAAAAATGGTTTTTATTGTGGTAAACTACACATTCAGTATATTTTCAGTACACTGAAATATTTCAGTAAGTTTAGTATACTTCTAATTATTTTTTTCTTACTACAAAGTCATTCTGTCGTTGTTGTAGGAAAATCACAAAATGCAGCTTAGTAAGAAAGTTGAAATAACTTGAAATCCCTCCTTCTAGACTGAAATACTATTAACATTTTAGCTGAGCATGTTTTATACACAGTTTTCATGTATGTGGAGGGCTACCACCACACACTGAACTCTAGGGGGCACCCCGTCCCTCCCTCTACACCGTGTTAGACACTGCGTGCTCTATTACGCATACTTTTTAAAAAATTGGATCATCTCGTTTTTTTTCTAGTAAGAAATAAAATAATGGCTGAAAAATATCTGGCACATTATAAATGCTAAACACCCTCCCTGGGTTCATTCACAAATATTTATTGAAGACCTCCTTTGTGCTAGTCACCACACTAGATACTAGAGCTATAGCAATGAACAGAACAGACAAAACAAACAAAACAAAAAACAAAAAACCCTGTCCTCATGGAACTGACATACTAATAGAGGTAGCAATAGTTATGATCAATCATTTGTTTGTTAGGGGTAGACACCAAAGAGAAAAAATGAAGTCTGGAGAAAGCAGGGTAGGAATGTGGATTGTGTGATTGTGGTCAAGGAAGAACTGACTGAAAAGGTGACTTTGAAGTAAAGGACTAAGTAAAGAGAGAAATAATGTAGATATCTGAGAAAGAGTGTTTCAGGCAGAGAAAATAGCCTCAGGGCAAGAGCCCTGAGGTAGGATTGTGCCTGGGGTATTCCAGGAACAACAAGGAGGCCAGGGTGCCTGGTAAACAGTGAGAGGAGAGAGTTGTAGGAAATGAGGACAGACAGATGTGGCACAGGGTAGAAGAAGGTAGCTCAGGACAGTGGGCCTCCTAGGTCAAGATAAGACTGACACAATCTGACCTTGCTATAGCTTTTAATCTGCAGTCAAACCCCAGAGTTTCAAAACCTTTCCCATCAGTCTGAGCCCCCACCACTGTGGCCCAACATCCAGGTCAGTGTCCCCATTGCTAGTCCCTGACCTGAGCCTGACACAAGCCAAGCACAGCCCGAGTTCTCAACCCTTACTCCCCTAGGTTTGCCCCATGGTGCTCCAGCAGCAGGCTCTGCCTCAGGATATTTGAGAAATGACACCCATGGCCACAGCCCTCACACACTTAACCACCTTCCACCATCCCAAGTGACAGGGAGCTTCAGCTTTGTGTCTGGGGCAAATGTGTGAAGCCCTGGTGAATCATCTCTTGTCGTAAGAACGAGAGAGAGGTGGGAAAGAGACTCAGAGTGACAACAGAACTCTGGGGGTGGAGAATTTGAAGATAGAGAAAGAGAATGATAGAATGGCTTTGAAGGTGGTAAGGGAGAAAGTCATGTGATACTCTGGGGGAACAGTACTCTAGGCAGAGAAACAGTCTTGGCAAAAGACCTGAGGTGAAGCAAGCCTTATGCGTTGGAGGAACCGAAAGGAGGCCAGTGTGGTTGGTTATAAGTGGACAAGGGAGAGAGCAAGAGGAGAAAATGTCAGAGAAGAAATGAAAGGCCAGATGTATAAGGCCACTGTAAGGCCTTTGTATTTGGCTCTGGGAAGGATAGGAGCCATTAGAAATTTTAGACCAGAAGAATGACGTGATTACTCTGGCTGTTGGGTGAGGTTGGAAGGGGTGAGGGAGTGGATGCAGAGAAACAGTGAGGGAATTCCCGCAAAAATCCAAGGGAAAGAAGGTGGTGGCTTGTAACAGTTGGGCTACATTGGAAATGGTAACAGGTGATCAGATTCTGGATATTTCTTTAGTGTAGAGCCAACTGATTTCTGATAGATTAGATGCAAGATTGGATGGGTCATGTGAAGGATTTTTGGACTTTTTGTCCTGGAAGAAAGAGGAAGCCACAGGATTGGTTTTAAGCAGGGGTATGACATGGTTGCATTTGTTTTTTTTGAAATGTCATTCTGGCTGCTAGGTAGAGAATAGACTGGAGGGGCAGGATGCAACAGAGGACCAGTGAGGGTGGTGGCTTGGCCTAGGATGGAGTAGGGTGAGGGGTAAACAGAAAACAGCTCAGCTCTCCCTGTCTCTGGGCCTTTGCACAGGATGTCCTCAATCACCCAAAAGCCCTTTACTCCCAACAAACAGTATTATCTTCAAAACTCCAGGAAGTTCCTCTCCTAAGATTTTATAACCCTAGGACTTATTCTGTTCTAGCATTTATTATGCCAGGCTTTCTCTGACATCCGTGAACCCCTCACAGCTGGGCTCCATAGCCCAAGGCTCAGTATGGGGTCTGAAGCAGAGAAGGCCTTAGAGAGCATTTGTTGAATGAATAAATGGAAAGAATTGACTGAGGGAAGAGATCAATACCCTGATATTCAGAGCTCACCAAGCATTACAGATCCTTGATTATTGCTGCTTTTGGATTATAAAAATTATATGTGCTCTTTATTTAAAAAAGAAACCAAACACTACAGATATATGTCATAGAATGAAAGTCTCCCAGACCTCATCCTCTATACTGTAGAGATAACTTGACATCTCTAGAATTTAGAAATAATCTAGAAATAAACCATGCATAATTCAGTAAAATCATCCTCCAATTGTTTAATATGACTAAAAAATGAAATATTAAGAGACAGAGATGTGGGAGAGAAAGAGGCTGAGGAAGACAGACTGCCTGCTTGAGACAAATAAGGTCTAACATACGCTATTTTGTAATTTGCTTTTTTTCTACTTGTATCATCATGACACTCTTTCTATGTTAGTACATGTAAATCTATTATATTTTGTTAAAAGTTGAATAGTAGCCTACAAAATGGATTTATTTAATCAATACAACCAACTTCCTATTATTACTGTTATTTAATTTATTTCCTTCCCTTTTATATTAAAAGATTTCTTGGAACATTATTGTTGCATTTATTTTGAGACACCAGATTTTAGGAGGGTAGTTGAAATAGATGTTTCTCTTGGGGTGGTCAGAGGACTTGACACTGTCTTATGGGGAATAATAGGTATAACTGAGAAAAGAAGATTCAGGGGTGACATGAGCCCTGGCCAAATTTCTGAAGGGACTTCCAGGTGGGGAAGAGAAGAGACTTGTCCTGGGCATTTTCACAGGGAAGAACCTGTCTAAAGCATGGAAGTCAACAAGAAGGCAAAATGGCATGTAATAATACAAGTCATTTTCCTATAGGTGGTGCTACTGAAGACTCAGTGGATCTCCTTAAGAAGTCATGAGCATTTTGTCTCTGGAAGTGTATAAGCAGGGCCTGGTTGAAGATTTAGTAGAAGGTAATATATAAGGGATTGTGTGAGATGGTGGAGGGATGAATTAGGTGATATTCAGGAGTTCCTTTCAAATCTGAAATTTGTTACTACACTTCCAGTCAAAAGTATCGTAAAGGATGGCAAGGGAAAGTTGGCATGATGCTTTCAGGACTGGGAAGATTTTGACAAGTGGTGATGGGGAATGTACATTTCAGGCAATAATAATAGGCCAATGAGGGATAGAGGAAGAAAAGTATGAAATGAGGCTAAAGAAAGTTTCAGCCAAGTTATGGAGTAAGAATGAGCTGTACCCCGGGTAACAAAGAATTTCGGTGTTTCTGCCTAGCCCTACAACCTCTACTTGAGAACTATTTATTTCCTCACCCACGGGTTGAGGATGAGGTAGCCAAATGCTGGTTTGTATTTAGGATGCGACCCTGTTCCCTTGGCCACAGCTGATTGCTGTAGGGTGGAGATTTGACTCCAGCTGGCCCAGTCAGATTCTCCCTCCTAAGATCTTAGCCTCTCAGTCTTTTCAATTAAGTACAGGTAAAATTGAGATGAGTTTGCCACTAGGGGCAATCGCCAGCAGCCTTTGCTGAGGAGGAGAAAGGTGGCCTGCAGAGAGAGAGAAATGGCGGGTATGTGGTGCCCTTTCTAATCACTTGGAAGACTGGAAGACCCGATTGTGTTGGGGTTCCTGTAAGGTCTTCATGGTATCCTTTGAACAAATTTCTCCTTTTCATTTAGCCAGCTCAAATGAGTTCCTATTACTTGCCACAATGTGAGATTTAACCAAGACCATCCAAATTAATATGGAGTCATCCTGGTAATTGAAGGGAGTCACCCACAGTTCCTGAAGGAGCTCCAAATGTTCAGCTGCAGTAGTTGTGGCAGAAGGAGTTCAGAAGAGTCTGACTGGTGGTGAGACCAGGGAGGAAGCCTTGCTAATCTTTTAGATACTAGAGATAGCTGCTGCTTCCCACAAACACTTCACCTCATTATATAGTGCAAACACACCATGCAGTAATAAGCCTCCAAGTTCTGTTTGATTTGTTTCCTAGATAAACTCAAGTACCTAATGAGAAGACTAGTTAACTTTCCTTCTATCCACTGAGGTAGAGTGATGGAAGGGAGTTCTCCTTCCTCGATGTAACAAATAAAACACACTGGGCATAGTGATATCCCCATGATATATGTAGCAGGCTAAACTTGGATTTAGGCCACTTCTGAAGTTTAAGAATGACTGGGCATGCCTGGAGAATTAACAAAAGTGACCCTACAGAAAACCTTTTCAAGAGGGAGCAGAGGAACTTCCTGAAGTTGGGAGGGTATGCGGGGGAGGCTTAGAATAAACTTGACCCAGGAACAAAGACTTAGTTGTCAGAGGTGAGTAGTGATCCTCCACATACATAGCAGCTATTTTTCAAGTATATGTCTGGCTCAGCCCCCCGAATATAAATCAGGGTTCAAAAGAGACAGATTAAGAAAAGGAACATAAGTAACACCTGAAAGAGCAACTTCACTAGACGGTACACACTGGAGCCCAAGAAGTAGCACCTGGGGACACCTCTCTCATGATGTAATTACAATCACAGAGAGTCTCCTCAACTCTGCCACAGTCTCCCCTCAGCTTTGGCATTGTCATGGGTTTGAGGCCAGCAGTAAAGAATTGCTATATCTATATCTCCTAGGACAAAGGACACAAAGGAAAAAAATAAACAAATGGGATTACATCAAACTAACAGGCTTCTTCACAGCAAAAGAAACCATCAACAAAATGAAAAGGGAGCCCACTGTATGAGAGAGCGTATGTGTCAATGATGCATCTGATAAGGAGGTAATTTCCAAAATTTATAAAGTGTTTATACAACTCAACACTTTTCCAAAGAGTACATACAGATGGCTGATAGACATATGAAAAAAATGTGCAACATCATTAATCATCAGAGAAATGCAAATTAAATCCACGATGAGGTATCACCTCACACTTGTCAGAATGGCCATCATCAATAAATCAACAAACAACAAGTGCTGGCAAGGATGTGGAAAAAGGGGAACCCTAGTGCACTGGTAGTAAAAATGCAGACTGGTACAGCCACTGTGGAAAGCAGTATGGAGTTTCCTCAAAAAATTAGAAATGGATCTGCCTTCTGACCCAGTGATCCCACTTCTGAGAATATACCCTAAGAATCCCAAAACACCAATCTGGAAAAGTATATGCACCCCTATGTTCATAGCAGCACAATTTACAATAGCCAAGATTTGGAAACAGCCCAAGTATCCATCAGTAGATGAGTGGATGAAAAAGATATGGTACATTTACACGATGGAATACTGCATGACTGTAAAAAATATATAATAATAATAATAATTCTTACCCTTTGTGAAAGCATGGATGAACCTGGAAATGATTATGCTAAGCGAAATAAGCCAGTCAAAGAAAGACAAATGCCCCATATAATCTCACTTTCATGTGGAATCTAATTAACAAAATAAACTGATGAACAAAATAGAACTGAAGGCATGGATACATGGAACAGACTGACAGCTGTCAGAGGGGAGGGGAGTGTGGGCGTGAATGAAGTGAAGAGATTAGCCATACAGGGTCCAGCAGAAGTAATACTGTTGAGTATGGTTGGTAGGGGACGTGAATGTCTTGCGTGAGATAGACAGCAATTTGAACAGTTCATCTAAAATGTCATATGGTGTCCTTGAGTGTGATATTGTTATGTTACAGAATTACATGGTTATGGTTTTGTAATAAAATATTTCTATGTAATAAAAGAGGGCCATTATTTGTGCTGGGCCTTGCATATGCATAGCCCATGGCCAGGAAAGAGAGGGGTTAGGGGCTGGATGGATGTGGACAAAGGAAGGGGGAAATGGGTGACATTTGTAATGGTGTCAACAATTTAAAAAATGCTATATGTAAGGTCTTGGCTATAGGACAATAGCCAAGGTGTGAGCAGGAGTGGCTCATGTGCCAGGGAGTGTAGCACAAGTAAAATACCACTGGACTCTCTGAAGTTACATGAGAATTTGCAGGAAGCTAGAGATCTTTTACTAGCAGGTCAGAATAATAAGGCAACAACATGGGAATATTAAGATTAATATGATCCTATTTCAACTCACAGATTGGTGAGTCCCATAGAAATCTGAGCTACACACAGAGGAAGGAACCAAGACCCAAGGAGGTGAAGAAACTCACCTGCACAACATGGCAAAACATGTTGCCAGGAACTCGTTCCCAGGTCTCTGCCCTGAACTGCATGCTCTTTTGACCACAAAAATCAATCACATGCCTAGAAGCTGGAAATGGAGTCTCTGGAGTGAGGTCACCCCATGACAACTGAGCTCCATGGACTAGACTATATGTGAACACCCAAGACATGCCATCCTTACTTAGCAAATCCCTACCTGTGGTGCGTTCAGCTCAGCCCTCCCTCAGAAAAATTTGTGGAATTTTCTAGAGTTTTCCAGAACTTTAGAATGCCCTGGCCCACCTAGCCATGATATCATAAGGGCCTCGGAATAGGGTGATGGCCTCCAAGCCCACCCACTGTGGGCCTGATGTATTAAAGGGACATTGGGAATCCGCCCTGTTTTTGCCCAAGCTGTAACCTTTGTTATAAGAATGAGTATAGGCATACTGTCTCCCAAGGAGAACTGGCCCTTCTCCCTGGGGAGATTAGTACTTTTAATATTTAACTGTTCCTTCAGGGAGAACTGGCCCTTCTCCCAGAGGGACCTGTTGGTTAGTCAAGTCACACAAGGCCCTTGGCGCATAGCCACTTTTGTCTAAAACATATTTAACCATAGCCCCCAAATGAGACTTGGGAATCTCACTGGAGAGGAGGACGCTTTGCTCAGAACTTTTCCCAGAGATGGCAGTCGGACCCCGAATACAATCTCCAGGATTCCCCAGCGTCTTTTTTAGGTATTGGTGATTTCCGGTGATGTATGATCTTGATTCTTGCTTTCACTTTGCTCTCGCTTAATAAAGTGCTTAGCTATTCAACTTTGACTTGGGGTTTTTATTGTCTGCAAATCCAAACCTCCAAATTAAGTGGCCTCAATCTTGTGCGTGCCCCTTAATGGCACAGGGCCCCTCTGGGCTTTAGTGACTTCCTCTCCTCTTCTCTGAGGCAGGTGGGAAGAAAGGAAAAGAGCACTGTGGTGACTCAGATATTTGTGTCAGAACCATCCTGACAAAAGTGGCCTTTGTCACTGTACCCAGGAGGAAGCAGTGGGTGGGGAGCCTGGGCCAGGAGACAGCAGCTGATGGCAATAAGCAGCATCTGCACCAGCAAATCTTTCGTGTGAATCTGAAGCGAGAACTTTGCCCTTATGTATAAACAAGGGGTTCTATGGAAAGTAACCTCACAGGGCGACCTGATCATTAATTACTAACCGAGCAAATGATGGTGGGTCGTCATGCCCCAGCCCTATACTTCTTTAGTAAAAAGCTTATTTTTACCTTAAGCAAGCCCTTCCATTGTTTCTGTGCCTTTAGGTTAACACACCATTGAAATGCCCCCTTTCAGACCTCTCCCTCTAAAGTAGATCACCCATAAGAGAGCACATAATCTTAACTATCCATGTGATCTTTCTTATGGTCACTCTTTAATTTCTTTTTTTTTTAATATTTCATTTATTTATTTTTAGAGAGAGGGGAAGGAAGAAAGAGAGGGAGAGAAACATGGATGTGTGGGAGATACATCAATTGGTTGCCTCTTGAATGCCTCCAACTGGGGACCTGGCCCATAACCCAGGCATGTGCCCTGACTGGGAATCAAATCGGTGACCTGTTGGTTCACAGGCTGGCACTCAATCTACTGAGTCACACCAGTTAGCACTCACACCTTAATTTCAAATGCACAAAAGAAACTGCAAAACTGTTATTCTCTGGAGCATTTGAGATCCTGCTCCCCAGCATATGTGGTCAGTTTGACTCAAATAAACTCATACAAATTCTCCACATGTTTGGATGTTTCTTACCTCAACACCTGATTATGCTAGGTTTGTAGGCAGTCAAGCCTAGTGGATTGGTGTGGGGGTAGGGAGGCCTCAGCCTGCTTTTCCTATTGCACTCTACATCTGCCAGAGGCCCACCATCCCCAAGATGCCCAGAAGCTCTCTGCTGTCAAACCCCTGATTTTCTACATTTTATTCATTCAAGAGCCACAAGAGAGAAAGAGTTCAGCATGAGAGTATGTGTGGGCTAGGACTAGAGAAGCTATTGGGAATGGAAGTAACCTTCCAAGTTATCACCGTTTCTCACGGTTTATCTCTCATGTCTACTTCTCTGTAGTTCTGCACCATTCTCCCTTTCTTTATTTATATCTGGTCAATTCTCTCTATGTTCTTGGAAGGAACCAACTGATTGCTTTCCTGCCTCCAGCTTATTATTTATCTTTATATATTTATTAAGTAAATTCCTGAGTCTAGAAATTCAGCCTTCTTTTAACTCCTTCAACCTTTCTCTTTTGGAGATACAGCTTATTGCTTCTGAGAGCCTAGACCTTGGAAAGCAAGAAACTTCTGAACTATCCTCAGGGGCAAGGCAGCCCCAGGCAACATTCACTCACTCAGTTAATATTTACTGAGTATGTATTTACCTACTCTGCTCCAGGCACTTTTTTAGGTACTGAGGATAGAGCATTGAATAACAACAGATAATATTAATGTCCCAGGGGAGTTTACATTTTAGTAGGGAAGATGGACAATAAATTGGATGAATAAATAAATTAGAAAGTACAAACAGAAGTCTCTAAGTGTGAAGAATCAAAGATCTAAAAGAGATAAAGGCTGAAGCCATAAGGCTTTCTTGAGAAAGTCAAGGGAGAGAGCTACGAGAGTACAAATGCCCTGAGGCAGAGGTGTGCTGGAATGATAAAAGAGAGTGGCTGGGAAGGAGTGAGCTAGAGGAGGGTGGGGTTAGGGAGATAATGAGATATTTGATAGGTTAAGGCTTCGTGGACCACATTGAGAACTTTGGTTTGTAGTTTGAATGAAATGGAAAGCCAATGGAGGGATCTGAGTAAGAATGTGACACGGTCTGATATAATTTCAAAGGATACCTCTGGCTGCTGTATAGAGAATAGGCTGTAGCAGGGGCAAGGATAGAAACAGGTAGACCAGTTAGGGGAGTGCCACAAAATCCAGGAGGCACAAGATGGTCGTTTTTTGGACCAGGGAATGACCAGTGATGACGATGAGAAATGGCTGGACACAAAATCCTGTTTACTCTCTTAAGTGGAGCAACAGAAAATGCTCTCTCATTGTTTATTGATAAATCTATAGAAAAATAAGACATTATTACAATAATTTTACTTTACAAAGGACACAAGGGACTTGAGGTATCCAGACTGCTGGCTCTGTCTTAGATGCACAGATTCTGTGTGCCCCAGAACTTCCAAGTCTAGGATCTCATCTGTGAGATTATACATTTGAGTCTATTTTCATGATCTTGCATGGAACAATTCATAGTAAGTAGAGTAACCAAGCCATCTTGAAAAGAGCTGGTATCTGTAGGGTTCAGTCTATCCATGGCTACCTTTGCCCTGGGCATTAATTTTGGGTCAGTCAGCCACCACCTGACCAGCAGGATCAGTTTCATATTGTTCATGTGATGAAACCAAGATGACGTCATGTAGAAAGCACCTATTGAAACTGCTTTCCTTAGAAAGGGCTGCCAGTATGGCCAGTGCTTCAAGTTTCATACACTCCTCTATGGATACTTGGTCTATTTGAACACTGATGAGAAGTTTTGTAAGTTAGAGCATGGGGTATGGAGAGGCAATGAGGCTCTTGAAAGCCATGCCATTGAGCTTGGACTTGATTTTGTGTATGCAAAAGGGGAATCATGAGAGATTTTAAAGCCTAAGAGAAAGATGCTCAGATTTCCCAAGGTGAATTTGGTAGTACCTGGGAGATAGAACCTTCTCTAGGGACAGCCAGCTGAGGAAAGGAAACTGGAATGGCAATAATGGTTCTGTTGAGACCTGATGGAGTTGCAAACAAAAGGAATAGAAATGAGAGACAGTTCGGAGGACTTGGGCCCTCAGAGAACTGGCAGTCAGAGATATGATGAAGTCAGCCTTGACTAAGGAAGAAGTGTGTGTGAGTGTAAGGCACATCCTGCCTCAGGACATCCACCCTACCTCTTGGGCTGAGACTTCTGCAGCCCAAGTCTTCAGGGGAATTTCCTGCTATCTGGGCATTGAGCCCCTGACTAATTTCCAGAATCCTTGGGGCTTACTTGCAGTTTGTAGCTTCCTCCCCTTTATAGTCCTCAACCAGAACAAGAAAAGTGTACTCTTTTCTTCTTAAACAGAACATGATAAATATATAAGTGAGTATACTTTGCCTGCTGAAACATACACATAACCTGCAATCCAAGCAGGAGAGACTTTGAGATTGTTTCCCGAATTCCTTTTATCCCAGGTGTTGCTATGATATGCCTAGAGCTTCTATAAACTTGAGTGATAATTCAAGCATCCAAATTTTGAAGATGGCCTAAAGGAAAACCTTCATACTGGAGGTGGCTAATTTGACTGTTAATTCTGAGTTAGATGTTCTCTGGTGAGATCATTAGTTTTTCCAAACAGGTCAAACCTGTATGGTTAACTAGAACGAACAATTTTTTTGTCATAAAGAATGTATGGCTCTAAATTGTTAACAATGGTTATTTCTGAGATTTAGAAGCAGGAGGTGAGTCATCATCCTTTTACTCTACATATTTCTGTAACTTTTGAATTTTAAAATGTATATGTTTGTAATTTCAGAACAAAACAAAGAATTTGGTTAGATGTACATTGGAACTGCTGCACAGAGAATCAAAGGAGTCGGCCTGAACTATCTGATTTTAACTGAATTTGAAAAAGACCATCTGACTTCATCTAATTACCAGGTGCCAACTTGGCACGTTGAAGCTGCCTGGCAGTAGATTAGAAATAATCTGCCTGCAAAAAGCCTTCCCTGGGGCAGTGACCTTTCCAGTTGAGCAGGCCTTCCTTACAACACAGGGAAAATCTCAACATCCTTTCCACTTTCCCATAAACAAATGCAGTTCCTCTATTCTGTTGTGTTTTAATATTTTTGTTTTTCCAAAACTACCCATTTTACATCCTCATTGTAAAAACATTTTTCAGACAATAAAGAAATATATAAACCTTATTCTGTTTGGAGTTTGGTTGTGTCTTTCTGGATTTGTTTTACACTCATACACACACACATAATTTCAACTCCTATTTTTCATTTTTTGAGATATAATTTACATACCATAATATTACAGCTTTACAGTGCACAATTTGTGGTTTTTAATATGTTCATAAAGTTGTACAACAATCATCACTGTCTAATTCCAGAACATTTTATCACCCCCAAAAGGAGCCGTATACCCACTAGCAGTCATTCCTCCTTCCATACTTTGCCCGTCCCCACCACCACTAATCCACTTTCTGCCTCTATAAATTTGCCTATTCTGAACATTTCATTTAAATGGAATCATACAACATGTGACATTTTGTGCCTGACTTCTTTAACTTAGCATAATATTTACAAAGACTATCCATGTTGTAGCATGTACCAGTACTTTATTCTTTTTATGACCAAATAATATTCCACTCTGTGGACACAAACCACATTTTGTTTATCTATTTATCAGCTGATGGACATTGCATTGTTTCCAGTTTTCCTGATATGAGTAATGCTGCTATGAGAATTCACGTATAAGTTTCTGTATAAACAAATGTTGTTTTCAATTATTTTGGGTCTATACCCAGGAGTTACTAGATCATATGGTAACTCTATGTTTACCATTTCTCTTTTTGGAGAAACTGTCAAAATGTTTTCACAGTGGCTGCACCATTTTAAATGCCAACTGGCAAAGCACAAGGGTTCCAATTTCTCTACATTCTTTCTCACACTTGTTATTTTTCTTTCTTTTTCCTTCTAGCCATCCTCATGAGCATGAAGTAGTATCTTCTTTTGGTTTTGATTTCTATTTTTCTTTTTTTAAAGATTTTATTTATTTATCTTTAGAGGGGAAGGGAAGGAGAGAGGGAGAGAAATATCAATGTATGGTTGCCTCTCATGCATCCCCTGCTGGGAACTGGCCTGCAACCCAGGCATGTGCCCTGACTGGGAATCGAACTGTGATCTTCTGGTTCACAGGCCCGCGCTCAATCCACTGAGCTACGCCAGCCAGGTTGATTTCTATTTTTCTAATGACTAATGATGTTGAGCATCTTTCCATGTGCTTGGTGGCCATTTGCATATCATCTTTGGACAAATGTCCATTAAAACTTTTTGCCAACTTAAAAAATTGAGTTGTCTTTTTATTGTTGAGTTCAAGAACTCTGTATATATTCAAGATACCCATATCAGAACATATCAAGTCCCATATCATAATATATAATGTGCAAATATTTTCTCTCATTCTGTGAGTATTATTATTTTATTTTTAGAATCAAAATGAATTTCTAAATATGCTGTTCTGTAACCTGCTCTTTTTCTTTCACAGTGTGTTGTGGGCATCTTTTAATGTTAAGACAAAGCTATCCCATTATGGTCGTACCACGGTTTATTTGACCAGTCCTCCCCTGAGCTGTAAAGAGTCTGAAGTTCATAAGTGGGTGAAGACTAAGCTGCAGCAGTTCTTGTCTGCCCCTGGATGATGTGAAAAATGCAAGCAGGCACAGGAAATGTCTCTAACCTGCTTACACTTCCTCTCTGAACCCTGTGGTTTCACAACCCCTATCACCCCCTTCTTTACCACCACCCAGTGTCATCAGCCTGGTGCCTCTGTGAGAATGTTCCACTGCAAGAGGCCTCGGAGCATAATCATTTCCCTCTTTCACCCTGTCTAGGTTGCCAGCAAATCCCAAGGGTCCTCCGAGACTGAGTCTGGGTCAAGATCTGACAGCTGTTTGAAGGATGAACTCCTGCATCATCATAATGAGGCTGCTGCTGTCCGGGCCTTTTCTCTTTGGTAAGCAAAGGAGGAGAGGAGGGGAAGAAACATGTGTCTGTGATCAGGGAACCGCAAGGCTTTATGGACCAAGAACAAAGGAGGAGCTGCTGTAAGGGTAGAATTGTCCACATGTAATGTGGAGCCCAGGAATCCTAGGGAGAGAGGGGGGAAAAGAAAGAAAGAAAGAGAGTCAGAGTCCAAAGCATAGGCAAGGTATGGAGACAAAGACACAGAAGGGAGACAAAGATGGCAATAGTGAAAGATGGAGGAGCGACCCCCTAAAAAAGGCAGATGGTAATGGGTGCCTAGAGCTGGGCTGGGGTCTGGTTCCACCTATGGCACCTCTCTGTGCCATCTTAGGCAAGTCCTTTCCCCTTTCCGGGCCTCAGTCTCTTCATCTGAACAAATGGTGGGGCCTCATCTCCGACATCCCAGGATGCTATGTAATAAGCCTGATGTTTGGAAGGAGATCGGGGTCTGAAAGGACAGTTTGGGGCTTGCAGATGATGCCTATGCTACCTGAGATGGGGGAATCTGAGATGTAATGGTTAAGGAAGACACTGGACCCTGGTGGGATGGGAAGTATGGGAGCATTAGAGGAATGAGGAGGCAGCTTCACAGGGATCACAGGATCTTGAAACCGTTAGTCTGTGGGAGGAAACCTGAGGCTAATTATTTGAGTTCTCTGGGTGCTTGTGCCCCAGACCCAAGGGAGAAATGAGTGTGTGGGGAGATGCACCCCACCACGAAGCATCCCCATCTCCTCAGAGAGGCCCTTCAGCCTGCTCCTTCCTCAGGGGCCTCTGCCTTCTCATCCTTCCTCCTTTGTTAAGAGGCCAAACAGGAAGTGTGTCCTTCCCAGGCCCTGGGACTGCCAGAGCTCTGGGTTGTAGGGAGTCTCTGCTTCCATATTTCCCTGACCCAAGGCCCTCAAGGGGAAGTCCAGGGAGGTTGGTTGCAGCTGTGCCTTGGGTGTGGGCCTCCTGGTTAGGAGGGAGCTTGGTTCTTGGAGATTGGCTTGCTCCTTTGGGGCAAGTGGGTGGCAGACAATCTGCACACTGGGCACGGAGTTGGGGGGAATCACTGGTTAAAAGTGGCTAAAGTGCCCCTTGTCTCCCTCAGCCCTGGCCTCCAGCTATAACCTGGACGTGCGGCATGTGCAAAATTTGTCTTTCCCTCTCGCCGGGAGGCACTTCGGGTATCGTGTCCTGCAGGTTGGAAACCGGTGAGCTGATGCCCCAGGTCCTCCCTGCCCCACAGAGCCCCGGAAGAGGCACCCCCATGCCAGCTCTGGGACTGGCCAGCGAAACCAGCAGATCACAAGGAGTCTGTGATGGGATTTCTCAGAAATAAAAGCAAGCCCATCAGATAGTAGGATGAGGGACATTCACAGTTAAAACGCCACTTATGTGAAATAGAAAGGGAAACACCACAGCCCCTAAAACACTTGGTAATACTTCCTAGATTCCTGAGTCCCTCCCTAACTAGACAATGATTTCCTTCCTGTTCCCCCCACCCCCAGCCTAGCACATAGTAACTATGCCATAAATTACTTTTGAATTGGTGACTGATTGAATAGTTATAACATTCTGGCATATTCTCTGGACCTCAGTTTTTCTAGACTTTAGATGGAAAAAATCCTTAACTTTCTAGAATTCTGACATATTGGATGATTTACCAGGGATTCGATAGGGAAGAAATTGTCAGGGACCTGAAGGAGAATGGCTGTATTGCTTTGAGATCCCTGGTAGGGGGTCGGAAACCCCTTATTAGGTAGGAGTGGGTAGGTAAAGACCTGGGTAACTCCATCTCACAAGTAAGATTTCTCATCAGGGTTGTTGTGGGAGCTCCAGGTGAGGGGAACAGCACAGGAAACCTCTATCAGTGCCAGCCTGACACTGGAAACTGCCTGCCAGTGAGCCTGAGTGGTGAGTAACTGGTGAGGGAGCAGGGGCGAGTTGTGTCTTAGGGGAATTGAGGTTGGCCCCACCACACCTGGATTGCCTAAATCCTTCCAGACCAATCAATCTTACGTGTCTACAGGTTCCAACTACACCTCTAAGTACTTGGGAATGACCTTGGCGACAGACCCCACAAGTGGAAGCCTTTTGGTAAGAGTTTTGTGTGGTGTGGTATCAGAGCCTATGAAGCTCAATGCTAGTAAACAGACTGAAAAGACAAAAGGGAAAAATGGATTGAAGATCCTGTAGAAGATTAAAGGCATCAGAGAGATTCAGATTCAATTAGTGTCTATGGAGAACAAATTATGAGCTAGCTATTTTCAAGACCTGACTTACTAAGTTTTCTTCCAAATATTATATGTCTATTAACAATTGATATTCAAGATGATTTTTGGTGGTACGCAAACTTAATGTTTTGATTGTTATATATTTATTTAATAGATTAGTAGAAAAAATGCACAAGCACATCAAATTCATGATTTCTTAGATTGTATTGCTTAGGGTAAGGCTAAAGTTTTTTTTAAGTAAATTTAAAGTATATAAAATTTTAAGTAAACAATAGTATGAATGATATACCATAGGGCAGAAATTGTGAAGTGGTACACAAATGCCTAAAGTTTGGAAAACATTGCTTTATTTCCTTTTTTTTAAATAAAGCCACTTTTAAAAAGACTTTATTTCTTTATTTTTAAAGAGGGGGAAGGGAGGGAGAAAGAGAGGGAGAGAAACATTAATGTATGGTTGCCTCTCATGTGGCCCCAGCTAGAGACCTGGCCTGCAACCCAGACATGTGCCCTGACTGGGAATCGAACCGGCGACCCTTTGGTTCACAGGCCAGTGCTCAATCCACTGAGCCACACCAGCCAGGGCACACTGCTTTATTTCTTAACCCTCAAGACAGGTGAGTTAAGAATTAGTGTACACATTTTATTCATGAGAAAACAGGGCCAAAGGGGAGAGACTTGGCTAAGGTTACATGGTTTTAAAGAGATAGAGCCAGAATTTGAATCAAATTCCCATTTGATTCCAAGTCTATTGCTCTTTATAAGTCATCCCAGCAGCATGTGACAGCCACATGAGAAATAGAAGACTGAGTGAAATATTGATTGTATTCAATTGGAGCTTGTTAACTTAGCTGCTGTTATATGCCACACACTGTGCTAGGTTATGATCGGGGGAGGGGAGTGAGATACAAAGATGATCGTGACATGAGCCCTGAATTTCAAGAAATTGCAGTCTGGCAGGAAAGATAAGTCATAAATGAAAGGCACATCATTGTATATTCTGGGGATAGTGAGTAATTTGATTTGGTTAAACACAGAATGTGAGATTGGAATGGAAGGGGATGGGCCTGGAAATGCAGGATAGTGCCCAGCTGTAAACAACATGAGTGCCAAACTGAGGATTTTAAATTTTATCCTCTAGGCAGTGAGCATCCATTGTTATAGAACATTGATAGTAGAGACGGAGATTTGATATGAAAAACCTGGAGGCAGAAGTACCTTGGCTCAATAACCAGGTGGATGTAAGGCATGAGGTCAGGAGATGATGACCCTGAAGGTTTTTGTTCTTGACTGATGATACCCAAAAAAACATAGCAAGAGGGAGCTGTGACCCTTTTATTTTTGCTTCCTTCAGGCTTGTGACCCTGGACTGTCTCGTACATGTGACCAGAATATCTATCTCAGCGGCCTGTGTTACCTCTTCCACCAGAATCTGAAAGGTCCTGTGCTGCAAGGGCGTCCTGGTTACCAGGGTAAGGACCTGGGGATCCAGTGGGTAAAAATACCTCCAACTGGCTGCCCATACACGGGAACCAGTGCAAGCAGGCCAGCCATCAGAGACACTTTACCAAGTCCCTTTGTGTCTGGCTTCTGTAGAATGTCTAAAGGGCAACGTAGACCTGGTATTTCTATTTGATGGCTCAAGGAGCTTGCAGAAAAACGAATTTCAGAAAATTCTGGACTTCATGAAGGATGTGATGAAGAAACTCAGCAACTCTTCCTACCAGGTAAATATAACAGTTAAGATTCCTGGTTATAGGCAATAGATGTCTACCCAAGCCAGGTTAAGGCATAAAAGGAAAATTTAGTAAGAGGTGTCTCCAGAAGCTAAGGGCATGGCTATAATTGGACCTCTGTAAGGGACAAGAACCAAGAAGTAGAAAGCTTCTGAAATTTTCTCTAGTTCTCATTTTCTGTTTGTTTTCAGCTTTTGCTTCCCTCTTCTCTTTCTATTTGTGAATGACTCCCTCAGCTTCTTTGGATCACGTGGGCCTGTGGAAAGCTCTTAAGTTCATGTGTTCAAGTTTCAGGAGGTTTCTTTTTTCTCTTAATCTTTCTCTCAACTAACCTCTCCCACTGCAAATCCCAAATTCTCAAAGAAAAATTTATTACTGGCCATTATTTCTGGCCTAGCCTCAGTCAGGTGGCTGTCTTTGGCCAAGCCAATTGTATCCAATTTAGTATTGTATCCTATCCTACTCAGCAGAGTTATAGCTACTGGGAACCCTTCCTATTGGTGAGGTAGACAGACCCAGAGAAACTGAGCCCAGCAACAGTACTACATAAAGGGTCAGAGGTTTATTTAATTTTATTTTTGTGTTTGTTTATTTTCAAAAGAATGATTTGAGCCCTGGCCAGTGTGGCTCAGTTGGTAGGAGCATTGTCACGTAGACTGAAAGGTTGCAGGTTCAGTTCCTGGTCAGGGCACATACCCAGGTTGTGGGTTTGATCCCCAGCTGGGGCATGTATTAGAAGGCAACCGATTGATGCTTCTTTTTCATATTGATGTTTCTCTCTCTTACTCCATCCCTCTCTCTCTGAAAGCAGTAGGAAAAAAAAAAACCCTTGGGTGAGAATTAAAAAAAAAGAAGAATGGTTTGAGGCCAGGGATGTGGAGCGGGGTTGCCCAGGTCCTGAATAAGAAGTGGTGATTGGAGGCCCTGTCCAGGTAGCTCAGTAAGTTAGAGCGTGTTCTGGAATTACCAAGGTTGCGGGTTTGATCTCTGGTCAGGGCACATCCATGAAGAACAAATGAATGCATAGATAAGTGGAACAACAAATTGATCTCTCTCTCTCTCTAAAATCAATGAATAAAATTTTTAAAAAAAGAAGTAATGATTGGAGCAGAATAGAGAGAAGGGATGTATATTGTTCCATTTCTTCTTTATTCTTACAGTTTGCTGCTGTTCAGTTTTCCAAAGACTACAAAACAGAATTTAATTTCTTGGATTATGTGAAGCTGAAGGACCCTGATGTTCTGCTGGCCAACGTGACACACATGCACGAGTTGACCAACACCTTTGGTGCCATAAACTATGTCGCGTGAGTTCCCTTTTGCAGGAGAGAGCCTGTCCATCAGTTGTTCTGTGTGCACTAGCTTCTTTAAGTTGATATATAGAGTTAAACATGTGGGTCAGCAAGGGGGAGCTTGTTGTAAGAATTCAGCCCTGGCTGGGGCTCAGCGTGTGAATTGAGCTCAGGCCTGCAAACCAAAGGGTCACCAGTTTGATCCCCAGTCATGGCACATGCCTGGGTTGCGGGCCAGGACACTCAAGAGGCAACCACACATTGATGTTTCTCTTCCTCTCTTTCTCCCTCCCTTTCCCTCTCTCTGAAAATAAATAAGCAAATAATCTTTTTTAAAGGAATTTTTTTTAAAGGAATTCAAGTGGAGCAACTTTAGTCCAGGTTCTGGACTATAAGTAACAGAAATTGACTTTATATTGACTAAATCCCAAAGGGATATTTCAGGGATAGCTCATCAGATAGTATACACAGGGAGTATCGCCAGCCTCTCAATGGACTAGAACCAGGACTTGGAAAGTGATTGTGAACCATGGAAGCCTCAGCAGAATCGCCTTGTAGATGGGGACCAGCTTTGAAGTCAGTGTATAAACAAATAGTCAAAATTATTCTTGAAGATTTCCTTGAATCATTCATAAAATTCAATATATTCATATCCCACACTGAAAATGAGTATATCTTAATTTTCTAAATTTACTACAGAAATTTATTCCCCTGAAGTTGGATCAGATTAATATGTTTAAATTGAGACCTAAATGAACATAGCTGGATTATGTTGAAGGGCCATACTGTATATTTTTAAAATACCTGTTTTTAAACATTACACTAGCCATGGAAACTGAGACCAATTTGAGGAATAAGAGAATTATGGCTCCTATGCCATGTACCCCCTGTGTATACTCTCAAGTTGAATGAAACAGCCAGAAGGATCTCCTGTACTATTACACTTATTTCTCTCATTTTCATTTCTTTGCCGAGCATGTATAGTTGAATTTGCATAAGTTAAACATGCATGTGGTATATATCTCAAAGCTCTGCATTTGTGTTTCCAGATCTTTCCTTCTGGGGCTCCCTTGACCTGTCATGTTCACTTCATTCTTTTCTCTCTGAAGACAGCTTTGGTGGGTACACAGTTAAATGATGTTCCCTGAAAAAATGGCAGCCTCAGTTCCTCTACCTGAATTCCAGCCTCCAGTTGAGAAAATGATTGTCTACGCCTGGGTTAGGTGTCCATGGGTCAACCCAGCTATGGCCGTGGTCTACTTTATGGCATAGAGTCACACGGCACACACATGGATTCTAGGGCCTCTCTGGGGGAAAAGGGCAGTTCTTAGAGAACAGGTAGCCACAGGATGGGAAGACACACTGAAAGGTGTCAAATGTGGGAGCAAAAGGGAGCAGTCACGGAAATGTATTTCCTAAATACTTCTTGACCATCTGGCTGTGTGCCAGGCAGTGTTCCAGATTAGGAGTTGGCAAATTTTTTTCTGTAAAGGGCCAGATAGTAAATATTATAGGTTTTTCTGGCCACATATAGTGTTGGTTGCATATTATTCTTTGTTTGTTTTGTAACTCTTTAAAGACGAAAATATTTTTAAAAAATTTTTAGCTCATGGATGGCATGAAACAAGCTGTCAGCTGGCTTTGGCTGGCAGGTGATTGTTTGCCATGTTCCAGGTGCTGGGACTATAGCAGGGAATAGAACAAAGAAAAATCTCTGCCCTCTTGGAAATTAATACTCTAGTAAATGAGAGAAATGCAATAAACAAGATAAATAAGTAAATTAGATAATACAGTAGGAGATATAATTTTGATTAAATAATGAAACAATATTCAATAGAAAGATCAGGGAAAGTTACATTTGAACAAGACTTGTTGGAGGTGAGGAAGCAAGCCTTGTGGAAACCTGGGGGAAGAACATTCTAGGCAGAGGACATAGCAAAGACCCCGAGATGAGATGCTTGAGATGTTCTCAGAAAAGCCAGGAAGCCAGTGTGGCTGAAGAGAAGTAAGTAACGGGAGAAACTAGTGTGAAAGGAGGTCAGAGAGACCGTGGATGTGTGGATGAGCTGGAGACCATAGTAAGGACTTGAGCTTTTCTTCTAAGTAAGATGAGAAGTCAGAGGTTTGGAGCAGAGGAGTGATGATCTGCTTTATGTTTTTAAAGGATCCTTCTGGCTGCAGGGTAGGTATTAGACTGTGGAGGTACCAGGGATGGAAGCAAGGGGGCCAGTTAGGAGGCTATTGAAAAGTGCAGGTGAGATGGTTTAAAATGGGATGGAAATCCATGAACAGGACCTAGGCCATGTCTGTGTGGATGGAGGTTAAAGAAATGTTTTGCTGGCCCTGGGCAGGTAGCTCAGTTGGTTAGAGCATCACCCCATATGCCAAAGTTGCAGGTTCAATCACTGGTTAGGGCACATACAATAATCAACCAATGAATGCATAAATAAGTAAAACAACAAATCAATATTTCTATCTGTCTCTCTGTCTCTCTCTCTCCCTATAAAATCAATTTTTAAAAAAATCTATGAAAGCCCTGGTTGATGTGGCTCAATTGGCTGGGTGTCCTTTCATAAACTGAAAAGTTGCAAGTTCAATTCCTGGTCAGGGCACCTGCCTAGGTTGTGGGTTCAGTTTCCTGTCAGGCCTGTGTGAAAGGCAACCAATTGATCTCTCTCACATTGATGTTTCTTTCCTTTTCTCTCTTTCTTTCTTCCCCCCTCTCTAAAATCAATAAACATGTCCTCAGGTGAGAATAGAAATAAATAAATAAATAAATAAATAAATAAATAAAATGCTAAAAAATAAAAGAAAAGAAAAATAAAAGTAAGTGGTTTTCAAAACAAATCTATGGGGAAAAAAAAAAAAAAGAA
>PVKM010022807.1:0-22005 GCA_004027735.1 Carollia perspicillata
TTACATGAAGCAGAAGATCAGATCAGCGAGTTACAGGACAAAGTAGAAAAAAATACCCAGAAGGAGCATGTAAAGGAAAAAAGGCTGAGAAAGAATGAAGAGGGATTAAGAGAAATGTAAGACAATATGAAAGATAATGATATCCGTATAATAGGGATACCAGAAGGAGAAGAAGAAGAGCAAGGGATAGAAAATCTATTTGAAAAAGTAATGATGGAAGACTTCCCTAATCTGATGAGAGAAAAAGTCACACAACTACAGGAAACACAGAGAGTCCCAATCAAGAGGAACCCAAAGAGGCCCACTTCAAGACACATCATAATTACAATGGCAAAATTCCAAGACAAAGAGAGAATCTTAAAGGTAGCAAGGGAGAAGGAAGTAACATACAAGGGAGCTCCAATAAGGTTAGCTGCTGACTTCTCAATGGAAACATTCCAAGCCAGAAGGGAATGGCAAGAAATATTCCAAGTAATGAGAACCAGAGGCCTGCAACCTAGGCTGCTTTACCCAGCAAGGCTCTCAATCAAGATAGAAGGCCAAATAAAGAGATTCCAAGACAAAAGAAGTCTAAAAGAATATGCATCCACCAATCCAGCACTGCAAGCGATGCTAAAGAAACTCCTCTAAGGTAAGGAAAAAAAAGAGAGAGACAGAGAGGAACATAGGTACAAAAATGACAATGAATAAGTATCTATCCATAATAACCTTAAATGTAAATGGATTAAATGCTCCAATCAAAAGACACAGAATAGCTGAATGGATAAGAAAGCATGACCCACACATATGCTGCCTACAAGAGACCCACCCGAGGACAAAATACATACACAGACTGAAAGTGAAGGACTGGAAACAAATTTTCTAAGCAAATGGACAGAAAAAAAAAGCCCAGGAAGCAATACTCATATCAGACAAAATAGACTTCAAAAAAATAGCCATAAAGAGACACCTAGAAGGTCACTTCATAATACTAAAGGGAATACTCCACCAAGAAGACATAAACATTGTAAATATATATGCACCTAACATAGGAGCACCAAAATTCATAAAGAAAATCTTACAAGACTTCAAGAAAGACATTGATAGCAACACAATTATAGTAGGGGGTTTTAACACCCCACTCTCAAAAGTAGACAGATATTCCAAACAAAATATCAACAAACATATTGTGGCATTGAACAGTGCCCTAGATGAAATGTACTTAACTAATATATAAAGAGCCCTGCATCCAAAAGAAGCTAAATACACATTCTTTTCAAATGCACATGGAACATTTTCGAAGATAGACCACATGGATGGGACACAAAACAAGCTTCAACAAATACAAGAAAATTGAAATCATACCAAGCATTTTTTCTGACCACAAGGGACTGAAATAGAAACCAACCCCAAAGGAAAAAACCCCAAACACTCAAAATCATGGAGACTGAATAGTATGCTATTAACAAATGGGTCAAGAATGAAATCAAGAAGAAACCAAAAAGTTTCTGAAAACAAATGAAAATGAACTTATGACAACCCAAAAACTTATGGGACACAGCAAAGGCAATCCTGAGAGGGAAGTCCATAGCAATACAGGCCTACCTAAAAAAGTAAGAAACATTTCAAACAAATGACCTAACCCTATGCCTACAAGAACTCGAGGAACAACAACAAAAACAGCCCAGAGCTAATAGAAGGAAGAAAATAACCAAGATCAGAGCAGAATTAAATGACATAGAGAATAAAAGAACAATACTAAGGATCAATAAATCCAGGACCTGGTTCTTTGAAAAGATAAACAAAATCGACAAGCCTTTAAGCAGGCTCATCAAAAAAAAAAAAAAAAAAAAAAAAAAAAAAAAAAAAAAAAAAAAAAAAAAAAAAAAAAAAAAAAAAAAAAAAAAAAAAAAAAAAAGGAAGAAGAGAGAGGACCCAAATGAACACAATCAGAAATGAAAGAGGAGAGATTACAACTGACACCACAGAAATACAAAGGATTGTAAGAAATTACTATGAGGAGCTGCATGCCAAGGAATTAGAAAACCTAGGTGAAATGGACAAACTTCTAGAAAAATATCATCTTCCAAAACTCAATGAAGAAGAAGCAGAAAGCCTGAACAGACCAATAACAGCAGATGAAATTGAAACAGTGATCAAAAACTCCTGACAGACAAAAGCCCTGGACCAGATGGTGTTACAGGAAAATTCTACAGAGCATTTAAGCAAGAACTAACCCTTATCCTTCACAGAAAATTCCAAAAAATGCAAAGTGATAAAAAACTCCCAAACTCCTTCTATGAAGCCAGCATCATCCTAATTCCAAAACCATATAAAGACACAAGAAAGAAAGAAAACTTCAGGCCAATGTCACCGATGAACATAGATGCTAAAATCCTCAACAAAATATTGGCAAACTGCATCTAAGAATACATTAAAAAGATCATACACCATGACCAAGTGGGATTCATCCCAGGGATGCAAGGATAGTTCAACATTCGCAAATCAGTAAATGTAATATATCACATAAACAAAAGCAAAGGCAAAAATCACATGATCATATCAATAGATGCGGAAAAAGCATTTGACAAGGTACAGCACCAATTTATGATAAAAACACGTAGCAAAGTGGGAATAGAGGGAACATTCCTCAACATAATAAAGGCAATATATGAGAGACCTACAGCCAACATCATACTCAGTGGGCAAAAATTAAAATTTATTCTATTAAGATCAAGAACAAGACAAGGTTGTCCACTTTCACCACTTCTATTCAATATAGTATTGGAAGTTTTAGCCACAGCAATCAGACAAGAAAAGAAAATAAAACGCATCCAAATCGGAAAGGAGAAAACAAAACTGTCAGTGTTTGAGGAAGATATGATAGTGTACATGAAAAATTTTATTGACTCTACCCCAAAACTGCTCAACCTAATAAATGAATTTGGAAAAAACAGTGGAATACCAAGTCAATATACAGAAATTAAAGGCATTTTTGTATACTAACAATGAAAGAGCAGAAGCAGAAATCAAGAAAAAAATCCCATTCAATATAGCAAAAAGAAAAATAAAATACCTAGGAATAAACCTAACCAAGGAGATAAGAGACCTGTATGCAGAAAACTACACAACACTGAAGAATGAAATCAAGGAAGACACAAACAAATGGAAACATATACTGTGTTCATGGATTGGAAGAATTAACATCATCAAAATGTCCATATTACCCAAAGCAATATACAGATTCAATGCAATACCTATCTAAGCACCAATGGCATATTTCACAGACATAAAACAAACACTTCAAAAGTTTATATGGAACCATAAACGATTCCAACTAGCAGGTGTAATTTTGAGAAAGAAAAACAAAGTAAGAGAGATCACAATATCTGATAGCAAACTGTATTACAAGGCCACTGTAATCAAAACAGCCTGGTACTGGCATAAAAACAGGCACATAGACCAATGGAACAGAACAGAGAGCCCAGAAATAAACCCAAGTCAGTACAGTCAGTTAATATTCGACAAAGGGGGCAACACCATAAAATGGAGTAAAAATAGTCTCTTCAACAAATAGTGTTGAGAGAACTGGACAGCTACATGCAAAAAAAATGAAATGTGAGCACCAATATACAGCATACACAAAAATGAATTCCAGATGAATAAAAGACTCAAATATAAGCTGTGAGACCATTAAAATCCTAGAGGAGAACACAGGCAGGAAAATCTCAGATATCTCACGCAGCAACTTTTTTACTGATATGTCCCCCAGAGCAAGGGGTATAAAGGAAAGAATAAACAAATGGGATCTCATCAAAATAAAAAGCTTCTGCATGGCCAAAGAAAACAGCATTAAAATAAAAGGAGAACCACCTATATAGGAAAACATATTTGCCAATGATACCTCAGACAAGGGTTTAATCTCCAAAATATACAAAGAACTTACATAACTCCACTCCAAGAAGACAAGCAACCCAATTAAAGAATGGGCAAAGGACTTGAGCAAGCATTTCTCCAAGGAGGACATACAGAGGATTCAGAGACACATGAAAAGATGCTCAATACTGCTAGCCATCAGAGAAATGCAAATCAAAGTCACAATGAGATGCCACTTTACACCGGTAAGAATGGCCATCATAAACAAAGCAACAAACAAGAAGTGTTGGAGATGTTGTGGAGAAAAGGGGACCCTAGTTCACTGTAGCTGGGATTGCAGACTGGTACAACCACTATGGAGAACAGTATGGAATTTTCTCAGAAAACTAAAAATGGAACTGCCTTTTGACATAGCAATTGCACTGCTAGGATTATATCCCAAGAAGCCTGAAACACCATTCCAAAAGAACCTATGCACCCCAATGGTCATAGCAGCACAATTTACCATAGCCAAGTGTTGGAAGCAACCTAGGTGCCCATCAGTAAATGAATGAATCAAAAAACTATGGTACATATACACAATGGAATTCTATGCTGCAGAAAGAATAAAGGAGCTCCTACGCTATGCAACAGCATGGATGGAACTGGAAAGCATTATGCTAAGTGAAACAAGCCAGGTGGTAAAAGACAAATACCATATGATCTCACCTTTAACAGGAACCTAAGCAACAAACCAAACAAGCAAGCAAAATATAGCCAAAGATGTTGAAATAGAAAAGGGGATGACAGTATCCAAAGGGGACAGGGGAGGGAATTTCAGTGAAAAAGGGAGGTGATTATAGGAACAAGTATAAAGGACACATGGACAAAAACTAAGGGGGGTGGAAATGGGAGGGAGGTGGGGAGTACTGAGGGGATGGAGTGGATGGGAGTAAAAGACAGAAAACTGTACTTGAATAACAATTAAAATTAAAATAAATAAATAAATAAAATATGAAGTGAGAAAAATAGCAGGGTATCCAGAATTCACGGGGCTGAGAAGCCAGTATTTCTGTGGTTTATGTAAATAATTTCTTGAGAACAACCAATATGTGATTCACTATTTCTTTTTCTCACTTTTTGTGCTCTATTTGCATGGATAAATTTAAGTATGGTGTATGCTACCTGTTTTCAAAGATAAATTTATCTTTTAAAGTGGAAATACATATGATTTCAGAATTAGGAAAATACTAACTTGATCAATGAAAGGATTTTCAGAAGTGAGCTCGATGAGTCAGATCCTAGTTAAAGTACAGGCAAGTGTTCACATATTCTTATAAAGAAATATTCCAAGGAGCTTCTATTGCAAAACATGCTCATTCTTGTAAAGAGGCAGGACATGAAACACAGCTCTGTTCATCAGGAAATAATGGTTTATAGTATAGGTATGCAAGATCTTCAAGGAAAGCAGAATTTGTTTCTATAAAGTAACAGTTAAAAACAATGAATAATTGATGCACCAAGGTATAACTTTGGGGAGGAAAAAACAATGATGTATAAGAGGGGAGAAAAAGCACATGGTGATTACCAGTAAATATTCTTAGTTAAATGAATAGAAAATATTAGAAAAAAAATTGAATGAAAATGATGAGTTCAAGAGTCAGGCAATTGATGCAAAAAACAAAATAATCAGATTATCTGCTTATGATGGGAGGAAGAAATGAAAGCCTTAAACTATAAAAACAAATTTCTTATGATTTTGCTGTATACTTTTAAAAATTATTTAAGCACTAGAATTTATTTCTACTTCTAAATAGAAATATGAGAAGCTAAAAAGAAAACTTTAATTGTAAAAATAACTGAAACTTGTAGAACTAATCTGTTTATTTAAAACCATAGAAGGGTGTATTGCAATTTAGAATTATAATAATCTATGCATCCAAGTGTGTGGGCCCAGTACCTTGAGTTTAGTTGGGGGATGTGAATGGCTATTGTAACTAACCCAGAGGACACCACAGCTTGGACAGCTTAGATACAACACATTTTCAGTTCCTTGAATGAAAGTCAATTTTTTAGTAATGTTTAAAGCCCTCTATGTACCTAGCATTGAAGTAGACATGAGACTATGAAAGAAATAAGAAAAACACAGATTCTGTTTCAAGGAACTTGCTAATATGGCCAAATTTTCTATGGGTAATTCTTTGTGTCTTATTTTCTCCAATGAGCTTTGAAAAAGACAGGGAAAAAATCCAATATTGTGAAAGACTAAATAAATCAATTAAAAATTGTTTTAATAGAGCCTACTTGCTTATAATTTGTGCAGAAAATATGTACTATGAAGTCTTTATCTTATGACTAGGGTACATAATATCTATACTTAGTGTTTGTCCACTGTGACGCAGTACCCAAAGACAGTTTCCCACACAATCTAGGGACAAGGCAACATGAGAAGATCTCTGAGAATTCCTAGGCAAGGATTTGGATCATGCACAAGTTATTACATCTTGTTTTGTGTGGAGTGAGCTCAGGGCACTGAGTAGACCTACTATGGGCAGTCTGCCCATCACTGCTTAGACTGATCCTGGCTTGTGTCATGGCCTCAGCAGTCCACTTGGTTTTGGTCTTGGCCCCTCCATCTCATCTCCTGGGATCACCCTGCCTTATTTTTTTATTTGCTTTCCTGTCTTCCTTTCTTTTTTGTGTGGGGTGTGGGTAGTTGTTTTTTTCCCATGTTTTCCTCCATCCTTACCTTGGTTCTATTCTTAAATTTGGGGGCTCAACATAACCTAGCACTGACATTCTAATTGCTCCAGAATCAGAAGCAGAATTCTGGGTATGTTCACTCTGGACATACCATAGTTCCTTATAATAGTTCCTTTATTAAAAACATATAAACTACATACCCCAGATCTTATATTTCTCTCTGATCTCAATATCTTGTCTCCCCTTCTTTCTCAACTATCATGTTGATGCAGAGTTTATTTCCAGAGCTCTGTAATCACCCCATTGTGGGAGAAGGGGTATTTTTCTCATGGCAGATGATATTACATAGCCTGTTGGGCAACACTTAAGTAAAGCAGAGTCTTGTATAATTATGCAAGTGCACTGTCTATCTAAATAATTCCACCTAAAATCTTTCATTTCCTGAATTAGTGGTTCTCTATATTGGTGCCATTAAAAATGAAAACACCAAATGCTAGTACTGAAAATCTCAGCATCAAGGCTACTAGCCTATGTCATTTCTCCCTGAGACAGTCACCAAGATCTTTAATATACAAGATAAATGAGACCCATGTCAGCCCAAAACTCATCCCTCTGCTGAAAAATGTGCCATTGCCAAGAACACGGAGGGAAGGTTGAATTCCAGTCTTGTGTTTCTTTGTTCTCTCAGCAAAGGACAGGTTCTCACAGCTCCACACCACTCACCTCTCCCCAGCTGAAGCATCCAGCCCTCACCTGCTGGAGTAAAGTTCCTCCATCCACCAAACCCAGTTTCTCCTCCCTGGAGTCAGTGAGTCAAGTCTGGTTCAAGCACAACTACTAGGAAACAGGTTCTTGCCTTATTTCTCTTTATGACCATATTCCCACATGTCTACTCCTCCATGACTGGGGCACTAGGTACATTGCCAAGGTACAGATGAATTCTCTCTGTGACTGATGATTTGTCTTGCTATAGCACCTATGTTGGAAACAAGCCTCCAAGGATAAGAGTCCTGTTGTTGAGTGCTGGATGCGAACACACTGAATGTGCCATTCTGTGTTGATGCTGCCACACCCTCCCTTGTGCTCCACTCCATATGTTACTTCCTCAGTCAGTCCTCTATGGGACTCTGTGAGCCCCATCTGCCTATGCACACCTTTCTTTCCTGGCCACTTCAAACTCAGTCTCAGCCAGTCTCTGCACTTGTCATACTCCTGCTAAATACTCGTATTTGGAGACCATGATAATGTAAGTCAGTGAAATTACAGTCACAAATTTTACAGGAGGCTAAAAATCACACAGCATATACATACTACCATGATCAATGCAGCAATATTTCTTCCTATGCCCAGAGGAATTGGTCATTATTTTCCATGGAATATTGCTAATGTGTTTAGCACTCATTTGTATGTTTTGTTTCATTTTCCTGATTTAATGAAAGTGAGAGTCATTTGTTGTTTTTCCAATGAACTTTTATCTCAGCTAATTCAGAATGTTCAAAAAAGGTATTGTACTGACTAATTGGATTGCATAGTGACAAGGGCTCAACAAAGCCCCCTCTGAGTCATCCCCTTGGAGAAGCATTTCTAAGATATAATTTTTTTGGCCTTATTAAAAAAATATACTAATAGGTTGATTTTTACTTTGGGGATTTTGGTTCTTGCCACAGTTCCAAGCACTGGATCATTAAGGTGAAATTTCTTCATTCTTTCAATGTTTTCTGTGTAGCAGGCCCTGATGAGGAATAGACTCTGTCTTAAGAAACCTGAAGTCCAACAGGGGAATATAATGTATGAAGTAGTGGTCATGGTGCAGAATGCAAATGTAACTTTGTAGAGAAGCAGGTAGTTTTTCCAAGGATCAGAGTGACAGAGGCTGGAGGATGTTGGCATAAACAATGAAGCATTTGCATTAGCTCATCCAACAATCACTGAGCTCTTCCTGGGTGCTAGGACTCTCCTCTAGGCCTTGAGTTACAGCAGTGAAAAGCAGTGTTCCCACATCCATTAGTTTATTTTCTATAGAGAGGGGCAGCAGACAATAAATAGCACACATGCTCAGTGGGGTAAATGTCAGAAAGAGCAATACGGAAAAGTGGAGCTGAGGAAGAGGGAGATCTCAGGGCAACAGAGAGCTGGTTGCTGACCCTCGATGCCCAGGGCTACCTTGGGGATGGTGTCACTGGAGCAGAGACACTGTGGGGGGACTCCATCCACAGGCCCTCCCAGCCGCCATGGATGAGAATAAGTCCACAAAGACATGATCTGCTTGGGGAGGAAATGTGGCCAATACCTCAAAGGAGAAGGACCAAGAGCCCTTTCATCAATGGGCTTTTATTGGGTTCAATTTGCACAAGAATATAGGTAAAGTTCATCAATCATTGTCAGGCAGTAAGTAACAAACAATAGATAACATACAAAGAACTACAAGGGCTTATTCTCAGTCAGGGTCAGTTAGCTAAAGGGCTGTAAAGCTTTGGGAAACAAACTAATTTCCTGCTCAGACCTTTATCAGAAAATTGAGGGCATTCTTAGCAAAGCAGATTTCACAGGATTTTATGTATTCTTAGGCCTGATCACTGGGAAACACGCTCTTTCTAGCACAGGGCTGTACTTCTCTCTGTCATTGTTTCAGGCTTAAGTCAGGCAGGGGAAGTAAGGCAGCCAAGAGATTTAGAGACTTCTTGCAGACAGAATGAGGACTCAGGCTATGTCAAATCCGAGGGGTGAGGGTCCATCACCCCCTTTTTCTATAGCCCCCCAAGTCCTTCCCTGGGGGCCCCTTTGTGACCATGCATTTTAGGTCATCCCTCCCTTGAGGAATCTTACCCATCATTGGCTAACCGGTCAGGCTGCTCAGGGCCAAGGAGGGTGAAATAAAGGGGGCAGAGGCAGTGCCCCTGCCAGGGAGATAAACGTTGTCTCCTTAGTGGCTTATGGTCCCAAGGTCTCTCTCACTCAGTCTTAGTTAGCCATGGAGGGTTACAGCTTCTGAAACCAGGCAGGGTGGTTCCCAGCAAGACCTGAAGTGAGAAGGAGGGAATGTGTAAACAGAGAGGGAAGAGTGATTCAGGAGGATGGAACAGTGTGGAAGTCCTGAGATGTGAACATCCCTAAGTGTCTAGAAGCTGGTGGGGCTTCCCAGGGGAGTTTTGTAGGAAGGTGGGGAGGGAACCAAGCCAGGGGACATAGGGGCATCTAGGTGCTTTTCAGTGCTCCCACCTCTGTCTTCTCCACACCCTCAACTCTCCCACTTTCTTTTCTTGTTATTTGTCATTCTTCTACAAGGGTTAACTGAAAAAGAAAAAAATGTTAATTAAGGGTTTTGGTGAGCTGGATTGAATTTACTTGAAGTAGAACTGTATTACGTTGCTCTGTATTTAATTCTTAAGTCATTTCATGTGGGTACTACCTTTCCCAAATTATATAATATTTTATAAAAATCACAAAATAGTCTTCTATTTTTTTCCTAATTCCCCAGAGCACCTAGATCCTAGAAGACCTCATAGTCTATTACTGACAGGATGAGTCATCCTTTAAATATGTGTTTTATTATAGACAATAACCACTGAGACATCATTCTTCTGTCCTGGTGTGAATTCCATCCCTCATTCTCCAGGCTTTTATGCCCATTCATACCCCACTCAATTGGCCTGAGATTATAGTGAGATTGTAACCATGTGTGGTCTAAGGGACACAGAGAAATCTACAGATATGGGGGGAAATTAATAATTTTTTCTCAAGATTATACATATGTTACATATATTTGTTTCAGCATGTTCTGTACATATCAAATGTTTATGCTTTCATTCTTATCATGTTTTGGCAATGGAGAAATTTTTAATTTTTACCTATTAAAACTTACGATGTTTTCATTTTATGAATTCTAATTTTGACTCCTACAACAGAAATGCCATTTCTACTCTAAAGCTAGAAAACCATTCTTCCTCATACCTTAGTGAATTTATTTATTCTTATTAAAATATTAGAACCATTTTAAATCTTTTTATTTATTTATTGTGTTGACTATTGCCATTTTTAAACGTTTTAAAATTGTTGCTCAAGTACAGTTATCTCCACTTGATATAAAAAAATAAAGTAATAATTTTATTTTATTTTTCCCAGAGGGCTTCACTGTATCAAAACCATGAATTGATTCTTCCCCTCACTGAATAAGTGGATAGTGTCTCCTTAGCAAATTTCCAGAAGGCAAAAGTATCATTCAGTCCACTGAAGTTGATTTAGTCATGTTGCCATTTATTAACCCAGACTGAAAGCATTCTGAGCTCTTAATAAAATGTTTTCTCTCCCAGGAATGTTCCACTCCCACCATGCTGGCAAGAAACCAATTCACAAGTTTCTTGAGAATGAAAGTCACTTATGCATTGTGGGGTTGTTATTTACAGCTAAGCTGCCATCTTCCTCAGTCTCCACATGTATCTGGATCCATTTCAACTGTGTCCAGATATATTGTTGTCCTGAACTTTATTTCTTTACTGTAAAGAATATTAGATAAGCAAGATATTTTTATTTATTTTATTTTTATTTTTTATTCTCACCTGGGGACATTTTTATTCAAGGACATTTCATTTCCTTTTTTTTTTTAGATAAAGAGAGGAAGGGAGAAAGGGAAATGTTAATGTGACAGAAGCATCAATTTATTATTGCCTTATCATGCATCCAGACCAGGGATCCGTGTTGGGATTGGGAAGAACCCACAATCAAGGTATGTGCCCTGACCAGGAATGGAACCTGCAACCTTTCAGTTACTGGCTAATGTGCCAACCAGTGAGCTAAACTGGTCATAGCAGGCAAGCAAGATATTTATCTTTCTTTCAAACCCTAACATGATCTAGAAACAGTTTGGTCTTTAACTCAGTTTGATAGCACTTGTAAATATCTCTATTTTATTTTGTCTACCAAGCCATGAATCATAAGAGCCATCAATTAAGCAAGGCTGCTTCTAAAATGACTCATAACAGTCCTCCCCAACACTGTTCACTCCCAGGTAATCCCTCCCCTTCTGTGTGGGCTGAACCTAGGCACTCATTTCTAATGAATAGAATGTGGCAGAAGGGATGATGATGTGTTACTTCTGAGATTAAAGTCTAAAAACTCAGACATCTGTCTTCCTGGTGCTCTCTTCCTTTTGCTGTCTTGTCTCACTCACTTTGATAATGATACAAACTGCCATGTTGGAAAAGTCCATGTGACAAGAAATAAGGGCAACCTTCAGCCACAGCCTACAAGGAATTGGATTGGACCAACAAACCCACGAAGGGGCTTGGAAGTATCTCTTTCCCCAGGAAAAACTTGAGATGACCTTGAATTCAGCCTTGAGAGACACCCTTAGGGAACACAGCAGCCAAACCATACCCAGGGTCCTGAACTTCTGAAGTTGAGTTAGTACATGTCATTGTTTTCTGTTAGGTTTGGGGGTAATTTTTATGGAGTGATGGATAACTAATATAACAAATAAGGAATTGAGTAATTATATTAAATAATATTATCATGAATATATTTTTAATAATAATGTTAAAGCATTAAAGTTATATTATAGTGGTATGACAGCATGTATTGTTAATTATAACAGCATTAAAATAGAAAGCTAACATTGCTAGTGAGTTTTAGATGTGAAAATCACATTTCTAAGACTTTTGTTACTCTGTTTAATGTTCACCAGAACCCAAGAGCAAAGTTAATGTAATTACATCTCTTTAACATGTCCCTTTCTCCTTTTTGTCCATACACACACTCTTAATGATTAAACACTTAGGACATCAGATTCTGGTCAACATCAAACTGTCTTAAGAACAAAGTCACAGGTCTGTTCACCGCAGAAACAGAGTTTTGATCTAACTAGAGTTAACATCTTGACTTCAGTGGTGTTTCAGCCCCAGGCCCATGAAAGGGACTGACTCTTCGGACCACACCCTCACTTGCCATGGCTGACATCAGAGCTGATATAATCATCAACTATTTCTATCCTGGGTCCAACCAATGAGTAGGGCTCATGACCCTTTAGTCCCCAATGTAATACATTCTCTAGAAGCCTCCAGGGAGTCAGATCTTTGAGCACAAGCTCATCGGTGCACTGATTGGGCTTGGTGCCATCTCCTTAAAAATGAACTTTTACTTGCTTGGCTGAAAATTTCTATTTGTGTTTGGGCTTATTTTTTTAAAGAAAGAGAAGGGATTAATTAATTGATTCTTGCATGTCACCTACTAGGGGATGGAAAATGAAACCTTGGTGTATTGAGATGCCACTCTAATCAACTGAACCATCCACCCAGCCAGGGCCATGTTTGATTGGGCAAATGAACCCCTGTAGTTGATAATATTAACACATTTCTTTGCATTTACTGAGAAGGAAACAGAAATGTTGAGATGTACAGAAGTTAAATCAAAGCCCAAAGCCTATACTCTTTTTTAACATATTTTATTGATTATGCTATTACAGGTATCCCATTTTTTCTCCCCTTTATTCCACTCTTCTCTGTACCCTCACCCTCACCATCATTCACCCACCTTAGTTCATGTCCATGGGTCATACATATAAGTTCTTTGGCTTCTCATTTCCCATGCTATTCGTAATCTCCCCCTGCCTGTTTTGTACCTACCGTTTATGCTTCTTACTCCCTGCATGTTTTCCCCCATTCTCCCTACTCCCCTTCCCCACTGATAACCTTCCATGTGATCTCTATTTCTGTGAATCTGTTCCTAGTGTAGTTTTGCTTAGTTAATTTTTACTTTTTTAGTCTTGATTGTTGATTGTTGTGAGTTTGTTGTCATTTTACTGTTTATATTTTCTATCTTCTCCTTTTTCTTAGATAAGTCCCTTTAACATTTCATATAATAAGGGCTTGGTGATGATGAACTCCTTTAATTTGACCTTATCTGGGAAGCACTTTATCTGCCCTTCCATTCTAAATGATAGCTTTGCTGGATAGAGCAATCTTGGATGCAAGTCCTTGCCTTTCATGACTTGGAGTACTTCTTTCCAGCCCTTTCTTGCCTGCAGGGTCTCTTTTGATAAATCAGCTGATAGTCTTATGGACACTCCTTTGTAGGTAACTATCTCTTTTTCTCTTGCTGCTTTTAATGTTCTCTCCTTATCTTTCATCTTGGGTAATGTAATTATGATGTGCCTTGGTGTGTGCTTCCTTGGGTCCAACATTTTTGGGACTCTCTGAGCTTCCTGGACTTCCTGGAAGTTTATTTCCTTTGACAGATGGGAAAATTCTCCTTCATTATATTTTCAAATACCTTTTCAATTTTTTGCTCTTCCTCTTCTCCTTCTGGCACCCCTATGATTCAGGGGTTGGAATGTTTAAAGTTGTCCTGGAGGTTTCTAAGCATCTCCTCATTTTTTTGAATTCTTGTTTCTTTATCTTCTTTCTGTTGAATGTTTCTTTCTTCCTCTGGTCCACTCCATTAATTTGAGTCCTGATTTCCTTCCTGTCACTGTTGGTTTCCTGTACATTTTCCTTTATTTCACTTAGCATAGCCTTCATTTTTCATCTAATTTGTGACCATATTCAACCAATTCAGTTTGCATCCTGATTACCAGTGTTTTGAACTGTGCATCTGAGAAGTTGGCTTTCTCTTCATCTCTTACTTGTAATTTTTCTGGAGCTTTGATCTGTTCTTTCATTTGGGCCTTTTTTTTTTTTTTGTCTCAGCGTGTAGTATGAGGTGGAGTCTTAGGTGTTCACTAGGGCAGGGAAACCCACCTCACTATGTTGTGATGTTGTATAAGGGGGAGGGGTCCAAGAGGGAACAGTGTCACTTGCTCCGCTCTTAGTTGGTTTTCAGTCAATTCCCTCACCATCCACAATCAAATTGGACCTTTCTGGTGCTGATTCCCAGGTGGGTGGTTTTGTGTATGTTCTAGGACTTTGTGGGTCTCTCCAACAAACTCTCCTTTGAGGCTGGGAATTTCTCCCACTGCTGCCTCAACCCCCACAGGTGTTTTCAATCAGAGCTTTGAAGCTTCATTTACCCACACTGAAACCTGCATGGTCTCTCTCACTCCCCAGTTGTTCCTCTCAGTTTATCTGCACTCGAATGTGGAACCACCCAGTCTACCATCTGCCAGCTCACCAGGTCCTCCATCAGCCACCTTGCCAAGACGCCTCTCCACCTGCGTGCCTGTCACCACCACACCTACCAGTCTGGATGAATGTTTCTTCTTTAGTTCCTTGGTTGTTGGACTTCCATACACTTCAATTTTCTGTTAGTTCTGGTTGATTTTTGTTTTTAAACTTGTTGTAATTCTTTTGGTTGTGTGAGGAGGCACAGTATGTCTACCTATGCCTCCAACTTGGTTGGGGGTCTTGGGGTGTAATCTTTTACTAGGGTGGGGAGCGGTGAATGGATACCTGATAGAGTCTACCAGCATTGAAGTCTAAAATTTACAATGGCAAACCGTTTGCCCAGAAGTTTCATCTTTAAGAATCTTTTAGAACAACTGATATGAAAACACTGAAACAGTTTTGTACCAACTATTCAGAAAAAAATATCAAAGTGCAAAATATAATGTCATTTGATACCAACAAACAGAAATCAAATAAGCATCTTTATATTCTTTATATTTTTCATATGCAAGAGAAGAGGCCTGCAAAAATACAGTTGATGAGAAGCAAAGGGAAGCTTAGGGCTCTAATATTTTATTCTATAGATTTCTGCATTATTTGTTTTCAGCATGTATATATTACTTTGTTATTTTTTAAAGCAATTTTAAAAAGAACTTAGTAGTTTTTATACTGTGTCATGTTTTCTTGGAAGAAAAATTGCTCAGGAAAAGCAGAGTGGTGTAAATTGAGCGAAGACCGCGGGTGCCTTGGCTCTCCCTCTAACATGCTCTGTGACTGTGCTTCAGTAGGTCCATATTTGGCTTTCCTTATTCATCTAAAAAGTAGGACGTTAGAGCTAGAGAGTCACTAACATTCCCTTTAATTTTAACAATTTATGGACACAGATCTATTTTTTTAGGTTTTATGATATGACAAACACACAAACATGACTTTAAAGTTAGAATGACATTTATTTATTTTCTTTTTTTATTGTTTTTCAAGTATGGTTGTCTCTATTTTCCTGCCATGACTTTCCCCTGCCCCACACATTTAGAAAATATACATCAAACAATACACATGAGAATTAAATATATCTTAATTATTGCATGGTGGCCAATATTTTAAACCAAAAAGGTTGACTTGTCTCTTTTCCCTAAAGATTGTTCCTAGTTGAAATAATGACTGTGTTATCATTTCAATGTAAATGAAATGTACATTGTAAAATGTACATTTTACATGCAAATGAACTTTGTATGTAAAATCAAAGTTCATATTATGTTTACTTGCCTATATTTTGAGATCCTCTTGCAAGGGTGAAACTTCTGGAAAACAAAAAGGGATTGCTAATGATTAACTCCAGTGTGGATCATAGAAGAGCCTGGCAGCTTTCCATTCAATGAGACAGGCTCCTGAGTCTACCAGAAACCCCAGCGTGTGCTGTGGGTAAAGCCCTGATTTATGACACTTATATTAATCAGGGCTAAGAAACTGGTCAGAAGCAAGGGGAATCAGGACTACAGACTCTTCTTTGGCCTGCACCTTTCCCCAGGGGCACTGTTAACCTAAGACAAGGTTGGTAGGCCTCTTCAGGCAGCTCAGCCTGCACCTCCAAGTTGCCCTGTGGCCAGTTACTTCACAGGTACCCTGCTTGTCAGTCTCTCCAAGTCCTGAGGGTTGGTAACTCCTAACACACTGTTTCTTTTTATTGTTGTTTAAGTAAAGTTGTTTCCATTTTCATCACACCATGGCCCCCTGCCCCTCATTTCTGCCTTCCACCCTCAAATCTACCACCTTTGGCTCTGTCCATGTGTCCTTTATACATATCCCTTGAGGGGCCTTCCCCTATTTTCCCCCATTATCCCTTTCTTGCCTCTCGTCTGGTTACTGTGAGTCTGTTCATAATTTCAATGTCTCTGGTTATATTTTGCTTGCTTGTATGTTTTGCTGATTAGGTTCCACTAATAGGTGAGATCATATAGTATTTGTCTTTCATCACTTGGCTTATTTAACTTAGCATAATGCTCTCCGGTCCCACCCATGCTGTTGCAAAGGGTAAAAGCTCCTTCTTTCTGCTGCCTACTACTCCATTGTGTAAATGTGCCACAGCTTTTTGATCCATTCATTTACTGATGGGCACTTAGGCTGTTTCCAGGACTCGGCTATTATAAATTGTGCTGCTATGAACATTGGGGTACATAGGTTCTTTTGGATTGGTGTTTCAAGATTCTTAGGGTATAATCCCAGCAGTGATATTGTCAGATCAAAAGGCCATTCCATTGTTAGTTTCCTGAGCAAATTTCATAGTGTTTTCCACAGTGGCTTCACCAGTCTGCATTCCCACCAACAGTGCACTATGGTTCCCATTTCTCCACAACCTCTCTAGCACTTGTCATTTGTTTATTTATTAATGATAGCCATTCTGAATGGTATGAAGTAGTAACACATTGTGGTTTTAATTTCCATTTCTCTAATGGCTAGAGATGCTGAGCAATCCTTCATATATCTGGAGCCTCTGTATATCCTCCTTGGAGAGGTGTCTGTTCAAGTCCTTTGCTCACTTTTCAAGTGAGTTGTTTGTGTTCCTGGTGTGGAGTCATGTGAATTTATATATTTTGGAGATCAAAACCATGCCCAAAGTATCATTAGAAAATATATTTTCCCATATGGCTGGTTACTTTTTCATTTTACTGCTGTTTTCTTTAGCTGTGCAGAAGCTTTTTATTATGATGAAGTTCCATTTGCTTACTCTTTCCTTTATGTCCCTTGCTCTAGGGGATATATTCATGAAAATATTGGTACATGGAATATCTGAGATTTTCCTGCCTATGTTATTTCTCTAAAACTTTTATAGTGTTGTAAGTTAAAGCCTTTTATCTACCTTGAATTTATTTTTGTGTATGGTGTAAGTTCATGATCAAGTTTCATTTTTTTGCAAGTAGCTGTCCAGATCTCCCAACAACATTTGTTGAAGAAGCTATTTTTACCCTATTTTATGTTTCTGCCCCCTTTATTGAATAATAATTGACCCTAAAGACTTGTATTTATTTCTGAGCTCTCTACTCTGTTTCATTGATCCATATATCTCTTCTTATGCCAGTCAACTGTTTTGATTGTCATTGCTTTATAATATAGTTTATATCAGGTATTGTGATCCCTCCTACTTTGCTCTTCTTTCTCAAAATTGCTGCGGCTATCTGGGGTCATTTATGATTCCATATAAATTTTTGAAATGTTTGTTCTTTATCTGTGAAATATGTCATTGGTATTTTAATAGGGATTGCATTGAATCTATAAATTTTTTGGGTAGTATGGACATTTTGATTATGTTAATTTTCCAATCCATAAACATGGTATATGCCTCCATTTTTTTGGGTCTACCTTAATTTGTTTCTTCAAGTTGTGTAGTTTTTTGAGTATAGGTCTTCTACCTACTTGGTTAGGTTTATTCCTAGGTACTTTATTTTTCTTGTCACTATAGCAAGTGGGATTTTTTTTCTGATTTCTGTTTTTGATATTTCATTGTTGCTGTGTACAGAAATGCCTTCTATTTCTGAATATTGACTTTGTATCCTGCTGTCTTGCCAAATTCACTTATTAGGTCAACTAGTTTTTATTTTTTTTTTTTGGTGGTGTCTACAGAATTTTCTGTGTACACTATCATGTCATCTGCAAATAATGACAGTTTTACTTCCTCCTTTCAAATTTGGATGCCTTTTATTTCTTTTTTACTTATTTATTTTTTGTCTGATGGCTGTAGTTAGTACTCCAATATTATGTTGAATAGAAATGATGGAAGTAGACATCCTTGTCTTGTTCCTGATCTTAGTGGGAAATATTTTACTTTTTCCCCATTGAGTATGATGTTGGCTGTAGGTTTCTCATATATGGCCTTTAGTATGTTGAGGAATGCTCCCTCTACTCCCACTTTCCTGAGTGTTTTTATCAGAAATGTGTGCTGTACATTATGACATGCTTTTTCTGCATCTATTGATATGATCATGTGATTTTTGTCTTTCTTTTCGTTTATGTGAAGTATCATGTTTATTTATTTGTGAATATTGTACCATCCTTGCATCCACGGGATGAATGCCACTTGATCATGGTTTATGATCTTTTTAATATATTGCTGAATGTAGTTTGCCAATATTCTGTTGAGGATTTTCACATCTATATTCATCAGTAATATTGGCCTACAGTTTTCTTTCTTTGCTGTGTCTTTATCTTGTTTAGGAATTAGGATAATGCTGGCCCATAAAAAGGTTTGGAAATCTTCCATCTTCTTGGAGTTTTTCAAATAATTTTTCAAGGATAGGGGTTAGCTCATCCTTAATGCTTTGTAAAATTCTCCTGTGAAACCATCCAGTCCAGAGATTTTGTGTCCCGGGAGTTTTTTGATTACTGCTTCCATTTCAAGAGCTTTTATCACTCTGTTCAGGCTTTCTGCTTCTTCTTGATTCAGTTATGGGACAATATATTTTTCTAGAAATATGTCCATTACACCCAGGTTTTCAGATTTTTTGGTGTATAAATGTTCATAGTAATTTCTTATAATCCTTTGTATTTCTGTGGTATTAGTTGTAATCTCTCCTCTTTCATTTCTGATTTTATTTATTTCAGTCCTCTCTATCATTCTTTATGAATATGTTTAAAGGCTTGTTGATTTTGCTTATCTTTTGAAAAAACCAGCTCCTGGATTTATTGATCTTTAGAATTGTTCTTTTAATCTCTATGTCATTTAATTCTGTTCTGATCTTGGTTATTTCCTTCCTTATACTCCTATTGACTTTGTTTGTTGTTGTTCCTCCAGTTCTTGTACATGTAGGGTTAGGTTGTTTATTTGAAATTTTTTTAATTTTTTAAGGCAGGCCTTTATGGCTATGAACTTCCCTCTCAGGACTGCCTTTGCTGTGACCCATAAATTTTGGACTACTATGTGTTCATTTCATTTGTTTTCAGAAATATTTCGATTTCTTCCTGGATCTCATTATTAACCCATTAACTGTTTAGTCACTTGCTATTCAATCTCCATGAATTTGAATGTTTTTGAGTTTTTCGTGGTGGTTCTTTTTTTATTTTCAGGTCCTTGTAGTCTGAGAAGACCTTGTTATGATTTCAATTTTCTTGAAATTTTTGAGGCTTGTTTTATGTCTGATCATGTGGTCTGTCTTTGAAAATGTATCCTGTGCATTTGAAAAGAATGTGTATTTTGCTTCTTTGGGATGAAATGTTGTATATATATATATATATAATCAGTTAAGTCTATTCAATCTAGTGCATTGTTCAGTGTCACAGTATCTTTGCTGACATTTTGTTTGGATGATCTACCCACTTTTGAGAGTAGGGTGTTAAAATCTTCTAGTGTAACTGTGTTGCTGTCTATATCTTTCTTGAAGTTCTCCAAGATTTTTATTCCATATTTGGGTGCTGGGTGCATATGTGTTTACAATGTTTATGTCTTCTTGATGGCTTCTTCCCTTGAGTATTACAAATTGTCCTTCTGTGTCTTTTTTTATGGCTTTTGGTTTAAAGTCCATTTTGTCTAATATAAATATTGCCACCCTGGCTTTTTTTTTTCCTGTCCATTTGTTTGAAATATTTTTTCTAACTCTTTACTTTCAGACTGTGTAAGTGTGTTTTTTTTTTTTTTCCTGAGGTGAATCTCATGTAGGCAGCATATGTGCAAGTCATGTTTTCTTATCCATTAAGCTACTCTATGTTTTTTAATTGAAGCATTTAATCCATTAATGTTTAAGGTTATTATTCATAGATACTTATTCATTTTATCCTTTTGTACCTGTGTTCCTTTCTCTCTCACTCTTTTCCTTCCTCTTCCCATAGCAGTACCTTTAGCATATCTTGCAATGCTGATTTGGTGGAGGGGTATTCTTTCAGATTTTTTTTTGTCTGGGAAACTTTATTTCACCTTCAATTTTAATTGAGAGCCTCACTGGGTAGATTATTTTTGGTTGCAGGCCTTTGATTTTCAGTACTTGCAATATTTCTTGCCATTCTCTCCTGGCTTGGAGTGTCTCCTGGCTTGGAAATCAGCTGCTAGCCTCATCGGAGCTCCTTTGCATGTTACTTCTTATTTCTCCCTTTCTGCTTTTAAGAATCTCTCTTAGTCTTAAAAACTTGGCATTTTAATTATGATGTGTCTTGGAGTAGGCCTCTTTGGGTTCATCATGATTGGGACCCTCTGTGTTTCCTGAACTTATATAGCTTTTCCCTTCTCCGTGTTAGAGAATTTTTCTGCCATTATTTTTCCAAACAGGGTTTTTATTCCTTAGTCCTTTTCTTCTCCTTCTAGTATTCCTATGATTAGAATGTTGTTGCGTTTCATGTTGTCTTGCAGTTCCCTTAAGCTATCTTTGTATTTTTTTAGTCTTTTTCATGGTCTGCTCTACCTGAGTATTTCTTCTACTTTGTCTTTCAGCTCATTAGTTTGGTCCTCTGCTTCATCTGGCCTGCTCGTAATTCCTTCTAGTGTTTTTTTTTTTATTTCAGAAATTTTATTCTTCATTTCATCCTGGTTCTTGTTTACAGTTTCTATTTCCTTTTTTCATACTGTTATAGTTCTCATTTATTCTTTGTACTTGCTGTGAATTCCTTGAGCATCCTTATAACCATCCTTTTGAATTCTATATCTGATAGTTTGCTTGCCTCCATTTCAGTTAGCTCTTTTAGTGGGGATTCTTCTATTCCTTTTGATCGCAGGTTCTTTCTTTGTTTCCCCATTTTAGATTATTCTTTTTGTTTGTTTCTGCATTTCCCAATGCTCTGTTTTGCTAGCTGTCTTTGTAGGGTGAATTTCTATGGTAGGAGTTCTGTGGGACTCAGAGTTGTGGCTCTTTGATCTCCTTGTCTGGGTGCTCTAGGCTTGCCTTTTATTCCTGCATTTGAGTGAGCTTTCTTGTTGTACTTGGGTTTTTCCCATTGGTGTTTTTTCCTTTTTTTAAAAATATTTTATTTATTTATTTTTAGAGAGAGGGGAAGGGAAGGAGAGAGAGTGGGAGAGAAACATTAATGTATCCCCTACTGGGGACCTGGCCTGCAACCCAGGCATGTGCCCTGACTGGGAATCGAACCGGCAACCCTTTGCTTCACAGGCCTGTGCTCAATCCACTGAGCTATACCAGCCAGGGCCCATTGGTGGCTTTTTTCTTAGTGGGTTTTCTCCTACAACAGAATTACTAGTATTCACAACCCCACCTTATCTTGTATGTGATCTGAGGCAGGGTGAAGGCAAAGTTTATTATCATAGAGGCAGAGTATTCTATGGGATTTAAAGTACCAACAAGTGGAAAACAGTTTGCTCCCCACTTTGGAGAAGTATAGCAATAACTGTGATATTTCATCCAGTTAGCCACATTTTTTCAAAGGTGAAAGAGAGATAAGA
>PVKM010022808.1:0-21582 GCA_004027735.1 Carollia perspicillata
TGGCTTCTGAGTGAAAGGTTAATACAATTTGTTAAGAAATGAGTAGTTTCACACATTCAAATATTATTAATCCAATTCATTCTGATGGACAGCTTGTTAATTAGAAGTAGCAGTGAGCTGAAGCTACATGTATTTGTTCTGAGTAAATATTCTTTTCAAGAGTGTCTTCTAGGCAACTGTAACAAAATAGAATTAAGCTTATTCATGTAAAAATGTATTTTGTTTTAATATTTGCATATCTTTTTCTCATCTCTCTGTGAAACTGGTACCACATATTACTTTAAAATTGATATTTTAGTAATGGAAATAAACATTGAATTTTTTGTTGACCAGTGTAACTTGCCTACATTTAATGAGTGCTTATTATTTATGTGATTCTATATTTGTATGTAGGAATACACAATATGTAGAGAATAAGCCACACCTTTGACACTGATGTATTTCTACTTGTCTAATGTATCAGAGTGTGACTCATGTAGGTGTTTGTATCAAAATTATTTTTATTAAATTAATTAAGAATATTATTAATATATGTTGCTTCTTTATTACAGAAGAAAATACTCAGGAAACAGCACAGGTGAAGAAAAATGTGAATGAAAAAGTTTCTCTCTATAGAGGTGACATCACACTGCTAGAGGTAGATGCTATAGTCAATGCGGGTGAGTAGTTGATTTGTTTGTGACGTATTTGTTTTACAAGTATTTATTATTTAAGAATGTTTTTTTCATAAACAGGAATATAAGTATTTTAGAAAAAGGTATAGTTCCTGATATAGAAATGTCTTAATGTATTTCCCTTGTTGATTAAAAACATTGAGGATTTATTTTTGTGCATGTGCCACAGTTAATGTGGTAACTCCACATAATATCCGTGCCAAGTTGAGACCAGTTGGACCAATGGAGAAGCAATAGATTGTTACAGAAAGTTCTTTAGAAAGAAATTTAACAGCTATATTAGAGCTGGTTTTATGCTTAACAATTGGCCAACATAAAAACAAGTTTATTGAGCTTTTTCTTTAGAATAGCTTATAAAGAAATGATTGAATTATACCAGACAAAAGTAAAATCTAAAGAAATTTTGTTTATGATTTTCAAACCTCAGTTCTTTGGTTTCAACTTTTCATGTTAGTGATGAAATGCTTTATTTTTATTATTTGAACAATTAATTATGTAAATAATATCAGGATTGAACATGGAATAATAACTGTTATTTGTGGTACTCTGGGTGTCCTATGTATTTCACTATGTGGCTGTATATCAAAAAGTATGTCATAGTTGTGATTCTATAAAAGTAAATGTTGATTTTATTTAAAAAGGTTATTTTTCTAAGGGGAAGAGGACTATTACAGTAAGAGAAGGAAGAATATTACAGTGGGAAGAACCACTTCAACCATGAAATTTATAAGCACCTCAAAGGTCAAACAAAATAGGGCTTTTTTTTTTTTTTTGCTAGAGAAGCGTAAGTTAGGCAAAAAAGATGATTGGGTGGTATGATCAGACAGTTGATCAGGGAGTGTTTTCTCCTGAGGTCAACTGATTCTTTAGAGAGGTCATTAAGGAGCAGTTCTTTACCTTCCATTCTCAAAGATGGGCCAAAGCTCAATAGCTTGGAAGAAACCTGACTAAAATTTGATCAAGTCTAGACATTGACCAACCAGAGCAGTTGATGGGGACAAATAGTTCAACTAATCATTTATGAGTCAAAGAATGGAAATTTGTAGGGTCTGGGCCTTGGCTTTGTCATAGGTTACAAGCAGTTGGTTGTCTGTGAGTGTTATCTGAGCCTTGTGGGAATGAGTGGAAGGGGTCAATCTCTTGAATGTTCCTGTTTTACATGGGTACAGGATTCAGGTAAAGTCCAAGTTTGTCTTTAGTTTCTTCCTGGCGATGATTAGGTTCACACAGTGTAATAGGAACATCCTTGGTAGGTAAACAGAAGGGTCTCATGAAGAACTGGAATATTATTAACGATGAAGTATTATAGCATAATTCCGGCAACTTCACAGGAAGTCTGAAAGCCTAGTCAGCTTTTCTTCCCTCAGAATGGGTTCTCAGTTGCTTTGTACTATATCTGCTTTGCCATATCAGAGCTCAGTTTTTTTGCCCTCTGTTCTCCTGATACCTCTGTACTTCCTTTCTCGTCTACTACATCTCTAAAATATAAAACTATTTGAGAGGATCTTCCAGTGATTTAATGTCCACCCAATATGAATCACTCCTTTTGGATAGGATTCCATCTTCAGATTCCTTCACAGAGTACAAGTGTCTCTCATATCTAGTCTCTGCAGACTCTTCATGCTTTGCATGGGGATCAGGATGCTTTCCTCTAGTGTCTTTGGCCTCTGGAGGAGAGAGGCTCTTGGAAAGTTCATGAACTCCTCTCAAGTACAGAGATTTAATCAGATATCACTGCAGTTATTAAGTTGTCAATGATTTATTATGCCATCTATTTGAGCTTTAATATGAAATTATGTTTATTTTTAAAAAAATTATTGGTATGACATTGGTTAACAAAATTATATAGGTTTCAAGTATACATTTCTATGATACATCATCTGTATATTGCATTGTGTGTTTATCACCCAAAGTTAAAATTTTCTGTTACAATATATTTGACATCTTTTACCCTTTACTACCCTCCTTCTTCCCTCTGGTAACCACCATGTGTTGTCTATGTCTATGAGTTTCTTTTGTTTTTCTTGTTTGTTCATTTGTTGCTTTCACTTTTGTATCCCACATGAGTGAAATCGTACGGTTCTTGACCTTTTTGTCTTACTTGTTTATTTTTTTCCTTTATATTGAATTTATTGGGGTGACACTTTTACAAACAAAATTACAGAGGCTTCAGGTGCACAATTCCACAACACATCATCTGTAAACTATATTGTGTTCACCTCCCCAAGTCAAGTCTCTGTCCATCTCCATTTTCTCTCTGACTTATTTCACTTAGCATGATATTCTTAAGATCTTTAAAAGCTCTTGGGTGTGTGTGTGAGTGTGTGTATGTGTGTGTATAAAACAAACTTTTTGTATATTCTTGTAATTCTTAGCTGTTGATTGTAGTTTTTCCTGTGGAGCACAATTGATGACATGTACTTTCTTCTTAGATACCTGAAGACGACTTTCATGAGTTGTCTGTTTCTTATTATTAGTGTAACACTGAGTTACCACATTAGTATGCTAAATAATAGCAGTAATTACAGTTTTTCTTGAAGTTTGTTAAATGTATATCCATTATCTCTGTCATGAGGTTACAGACTTTCATTTTTAATGTTAACCTCTACAGTTTATCTTCCTCATGAGGTTACAGTTTTTCCTTTTTTATGTTAGCTCCTACAGTGATATCCTGCCCTTATGTTCTTAATAAACACTTGATACTATATATTTGTTAAAATGAAACACATGCAATTGAATTTGTAGCACCTCTGACCAATAACACATTCAGCATTGGGGACTTGACACAATGAGCTAGTTTGGTTCTGATTGTTAAAATGGTTTATATTTGATCTATAAATGAAAATGAAAAATAATTTTTGCTGTTTTTTAATTGAAATAAAATGGTGTGAAACAGGAAAACATCACAAATGTGAAAACATTCCATCATTATTTTGATTCTTTGTCCTTGCCTGTGTGTATAATTTTTTCATAGCTGCCACATTGTGTACAGGAGTTTGATGAATCAATAGGAAGGCAAGAAGCAACTATCACTCACTCCCAAAAACCATCAGGCAGGCATCTTTAGCTCACCTCTCTGGCTGTGACAATTATAATTTGGCCATGTTCTGTATCTCACAAGGACGACCCCATCAGGAAGTTCCTGGGTAGATGGAAATGAGATGCCAAATATACAGTGTAATGATTACTTACTGCTGTCTGCTGTGCAGTTTGGTTGCCTGGTGTGTAAGGAGAGGAATAGCTGTTAACCTTTCAGGCGAACAAGGCAATATGGCAGAGAACCCCAGGGCTGCCTCTGGCGAGAAGGGAAGAGAGGTAGTGCCTAGAGTCAAGGTACCAAAGCAGCCCAGTCGTCACTTCTGTCAGACTTCTCAAGTTCTCTTTCCATGTCCATGTTAGTACATTGGAGTGCCTGATCTTATTTTCCATGAATTAAATAACTCAATATTTTAATAATTTTCCTAATACAAGGTGTTTTGAATTTCCTTAGATTTCTTTAAATGTAATCCAGGTTGAGCCTTCTATGTATTATATTCTTCTCTGTAGGAAATAATGCATATTCAGTATATTTTAATAAAATAGATATTGTAGACAATAGGGTACACAGAGCAGTAGCACAAGTTTTAGAGCCAGGCAGGGCCAAGTACAAATTCAGGTTCTTATACCACTGAATTTTTTTTGTTTAAACTTTTATGTTGAAATAATTATAGGAAATTGCAAAACTAGTACAGAGAGTTCTTTCTACCCTTCACCTTCAGCTGTGTAACCCTCCCTCAAACGTGACATCGTATAATTATAATACAATATTAAAACCAGGAAACTGACATTGGTACATTACTATTATTAACTGGACTATAGACCTTATTCAGTTCTCACCATTGTTAACTTAGATTTGTGTGTGTATGTGTAGTTTTGTGCAGTTTTGTTCCACGTATAGCTTCATGTAACTACCACCACAAAAAAGATGCAGAACTGCTCCATTAGGAAGGAAGTCTCTTATGCTGCCCTTTGTATTGTCATCTACTTCTCTACTACTTCCTGTTCTTTATGTCCATAGTTTTGTCATTTTGAGATCGTTATATAAATACAATCATACAGCAGGTAAACTTTTGAGATTGAATTTTTACTAAACATAAAGTCCTTGAGGTCCATTCTGATTGTTACGTGTATCAGTAATTCATTCCTATTTATTCTGAGTAGGAGTCTATTACATGTGTATATCAAAGTTTGTTCGGGCATTCACCCACTGAAGGATGTTTTGGTTCTCTTCAGTATTTTGCTGTAACTAATAGAATTACTATGAAGAATCATATACAGGTTATTGTGTGTAGTAGTAGCATGCAGGATGATCTGTTTAGTGTGACTAGGCCCTTACATGATTTTGTACTAAGCCTATCAGAGAATTTTGTTCTTTGCTAGAGCTTGGGGAGAATACATCCATCTAATTTATAGTTCAGTATAATATTCTTAGAGACAATTTCACTTGTACCATAATCACAGAAAAATATTTTGTAGGAGATATAATTTTTATTCATTTGCGAATTATGGGCTGTGTAATGAAAAAGGAGTTAACTTTCCTACTCTAATGGGCTGGCTTTGGCTAATGATTAAATCATTTGTCATAAAAAGAGTTTCAAAGTGGAAATTGAGAAAGGTTGATTTGTTTATTTCAATTATTCCTGTACCCAACCCACCATGCCAAGGACAGGTACATTTACTTTGTGGATAATCACAGGTCAAGTTGTAATATATATAAGATACACATGACAAATCAAGTTTTATAGCATTTCATATTGAACAATCTGTTTTAAGGCTTGTGTAAGTGAAGAATATTAAAGTGAAAAATGAGAAGGTGGAGGTAATTGTGTAGTTCTTTATTGGGATTATAAAAATATAAATGTAACACATTTTACTCCCACAGATAGCAGCACTTATAAAAAAAGTCATATTATAAAAGTACTACTACTACTACTACTACCACTACTACAGTTCTTCTTTTGGAAAGACCAAAAACAGAGAAAACAGTTTTAGAACTGATAGTCTCAAACCTACATTTGTGAAAAAGAAGGCAATGTCAGGAAAAAACCAAATGAAGTCTCTTCCTGTATGTGTTCATTTTGCTGAACACAGATATAAAAATAATCCTGTAGTATAGGATTTTTAATCTTATTTTTATTACAGTTGGCATTCAATATTATTTTGTATTCCTTTAAGATGTACAGCATTTTGGTTAGATAATCATATACTTTATAAAATGGTCCCATCAATATTTTCAGTATCTACCTGGCACCATACATAATTATGACAATATCATTGACTGCATTCCCCATGCTGTACTTTTATGGTGTTTGTCTTTATGTCTCTGACTTATCTACCCTCTAGGTCCTTCCATGCTGTTGCAAATGGTAACATTTCATTATGTTTTTTAATGGCTAAGTAATATTCTATTGTATATATGTACCACTGCTTTTTTATCCACTTGTCTATGAATGGGCATTTGTTTTGCTCCTATATCTTGACTATTGTAAATAATATTGCAATGAACATAATGGTGCATATCTCCTTTCAAGTTAGCATTTTGGCTTTCTTTGGATATATACACAGAAGTAGAATCACTGGGTCATGATACAGTCCCATTTTTATTTATTCGAGTAAGCTCCACACTGTGTTCCATAGTGGCTGTACCAGTCTGCATTCCCACCAACAATGCATGAAGATTCCCTTTTCTCCACATCCTCGCCAACTGGTGTGAAGTGTCATCTCATTGTGGTTTTAATGTACATTTCTCTGATGATTAGTGGTGTTGAGCATCTTTTCACATGTCTATTAGCCATCCATACGTCCTCTTTGGAGAAGTGTCTATTCAGATTCTCTGCTCATTTTTTAAATTGGATTGTTTGTTTTGTGGTGTAGAGTTGTATGTTCTCTCATTCAGTAAGTTGTCTTTCTGTTTTGTTGATGGTTTCCTTTGCTGTGCAAAACTTTTTAGTTTGATGTAGTTCCTTTTGTTTATTTTTTGTTTTTCCCTTGCTCAAGGAGATACAGCATATAAAATATTGCTGAGAAAAGTGTCAGCGGCTACTGCCTATGTTGTCTTCTAGAAGTTTTGTGGTTTTGAGTCTTACATTTAAGTCTTTAATCCATTTTGAGTTTATTCTTATATACGGTATATGAAGGTGGTCTAGTTTCATTTTTTGTATCTATCTGGTCAATTTTCCTAACACCATTTATAGATTTGACTACTTTAACCCCATTTTATGTTTTTGCCTCCTTTGTCATATATTAATTGACCATATAGGGTTTAGTTCTTACCTTTTTATTCTCTTCCATTGATTTATGTGTCTGTTTTTATGATAGTATAATGCTACTTTGATTACTATGGCCTTGTAGTATAGTTTGATATTAGGTACTATGATACCTTTAAATTTTTACCTGCCTCAAGAGTGCTGTGGCTACTTGATGTGTTTTTATGGTTCCATATAAATTTTTGGATTATTTGTTCTAGTTCTGTGATAAATGCTCTTGGTATTTTGATAATAATTGCTTTGAATCTATAGATTGATTTGGATAGTATGGACATTTTAATGATATTAATTCTTCCTAACCATGAGCACTGTATAAACTTCCATTTATTTGTATCTTTTTAATTTTCTGTCTTGATGTCTTATAATTTTCCAAGTACAGGTCTCTTACCTCCTTGATTAAATTTATTCCTAGGTATTTTATTATTTTATTGATGCAATTGTAAATGAGATCCTTTTCTTAGTTTCTCTTTCTAACAGGTCATTATTGGTATATAAAATATGACTGATTTTTGAATATTTATTTTGTACCCTGCTCCTTTACTAAAAATTTTAAATCAAATCTAGTGTCTTTTCTTGGAATCTTTAGGGTGCTCTGTATATAGTATCATGTCTTCTGCAACTAATGACAGTTTGCTTCTTCCTTTACAATTTGAATGTCTCTTACTTCTTTTTCTTGTCTGATTGCTGTGGCTAGGACTTCCAAAACTATGTTGATTGTTAGGACTTCCAATACTATGTTGAATAAGAGTGTTAAAAGTGGACATTCCTGTGCTGTTCCTGATCTTAAGGAAAATGCTTTTAGTTTTTCCCATTGAGCATGCCTGTTATGTAGTCTTAAAGGCACATTCAAAATAGGGTTGTGTGAATAGTTTGCTTTTACATCATAGATATTCTTTATCAATAAGACTCATTTAATATCTTATAGTATTAATAATTTAAAAATCCATAACATTCATTTTTCACTATATAATATTAATGCATGTTCATTGAGAAAATTGACAAATGAAGAAAGGTATAAATATATAATATGTGTCCAATTTTTATCCAGAAATAACCAGTATTAAAACCTGTTTTATATCTTACAGTCTTTAAAACGTATATGTGGAGACAATACTATATGTGCAATAATACTATATGTGCTATATTTATATTGTAACCTGCTTCCCCCCACTTACATAAATCTTATTTTCTATATCCTTAAATGTTAAGAACATTATTTTACATTATTTATTCCAGTTTTTAAAATTTTTATAAATAAAACTGTAATGAATGTCCTGATACTGAAATTTTAATGAACATCTCTGATTATTTTTCTAAAATATATTACTTAGAAGGAATTACTAGATAAAAGGGTATAATATTTTTAAAAAATTATTTTGATATCCATTGATCTTTATGGTGTTATCATGTATATTGTAAAGGGTGATATATAGGTGCAAATTCTTTTAAATAATAGGTTACATCATTATACAATCACGCCTATCAGTTTAATAGTGATTAATGTTATCTATATTTTATTATTCATGACAGTGAATGCTTTTTTTATATTTATTGGTCACTTGTGTGGTTTTTTAAAAGTTTTATGTTTATATTCCTAATCAGGTTTTCTATTAGACACTTGTCTTTTTAAATCAGGGAGAACTTATTTATATATTAATAACGGCAACCTTTGCCACATACATTGGTAATATTTCTTCTAATTTGACATTTACTTTTCAAATATGTTAATGGTATATCATCATATTCTTCATGTGTTCTTATTGGCTTCTTTCTTTGGTATTGAATTTAGAATGGTCTTTGCCACTCTAAAGTTAGATAAATAGTCTCCCATATGTTGCCCCAGTTTTTAATGGTTAATTTGTATTAAACTTCATATAGAATTTATGCTCCTGAAAGGTCTGAAGTAGTGAACCATATTTTAAAATTATTGTGGCTTTCACTCTGGCTGGTGTAGCTCAGTAGGTTGAGCATGGATCTATGAACCAAAAGGTCGCCAGTTCGATTCCCAGTCAGGGCACATGCCTGGGTAGCAAGGCCAGGTCCCCAGGAGGGTACACATGAGAGGCAACCACACACTAATGTTTCTCTCCCACTCTTTCTCCTTGCCTTCCCTTTCTCTAAAAATGAATAAATAAAATACTTAAAAAAATTATTGTGGCTTTCATACATGCATTATAATTTGGGATTGTGTGGCTGCTTCCCCAGCCTCTGCCATTTTTCTGCCATTTTAAATATTTTTTGGATAATCTTGTCCTTTTATTCTATCAGATAAAATTTAGAATTATTTTGTCCAGCTCAAAATCAGAAGAAATAACAAATAACTACCAGAACAACAAAATTCCAGAAATATCAATGGGATTGTAATTAGAAATTTAGGTTATTCAGGGAGTTATGACATCTTTAACAGATTGAGTCTTTCTGTCTATAAATGTGCTGGTTATTACATTTATTTCAGTCTCTTTCCTCAATATCCCTCAGTGAAGTTTTATAGTTTTCTGCATATGGACTTAAATAGTTGTTTTATCCTAGCAAGTTTATAATTTTGTTGCTATTATGAATGGTCTCTATTTTTTATTTTATTAGATTATTTTTGGTAATATAGCAAAACTATTAATTTAATAATTGTCTACCTTGCTGGTATTAATTTTAGCTTTTCAGTTGATCCCCTTGGGTTTTCTAGGCACATACATTGTTATACACACTATTTTTTCTGTTCTTTTTACTGCATTGGCTACCACATGATTATAGTGTTAAATTAGTTGTGGTAAGATATTCTTGCTCATTCTTGATATTAATGGGACTGCCTGTAGTGAAGTGTTTTGTAATTCATTCATTTCTTTATCACCAAGTGAAGAACAAATTATTTTAGAAAATAATTCTAAATTTTATCTAATATTTTATGTATCCACTACATGACAATCACTGTGCTAAGTATGAGAGATAAAATGTGACAAAAAAAGATATCATCTAAGCTTTTGAATTTATAATCCAGTGGGTGATTGTAATTAAACAGTTATCTAAATATATATAAATTTATAATTCTGTAATTTTAAATTGACAGATTGAGGCTTTTGTTGTAAATACCTTTTAAAATTTTACTAATTATAAGGAATCCTGATATTTCAAGTACAAAGCATGACTGGAAAGTTCATTCTCTGAGGAAAGTTGAAATAAAAAATTAAAGGATTTACCACAATGGAACAATTATTTTAAGTTTTTAAGCAAGCAGACAAATTAGTACTTGTCCATTTCTTTCTTTTATTTCTTTGAGGTTTTGGAATTTTTTTCTTAATATAGACTGAGAACTTAAGTTCATGATTTTTTTGGTTGCTTTTTCTCTTTGAAATAGTTCCTCCATCTTTTAATGAGTTCTTTTCATTCTTTCTGAAGAACTTAGTGCCACCTAAGAGACTGTTCAAATAGCAGTCTCTTACTGAACTTACTGAAATTTCAGACCTCTTAATTTGGAATATCCAGGTATTAAACAGTTAGTTGCTAGCTACAAGTTACTTATGGGGTGATACTGTTGAAGTTTCTGGGAGTGGTAGTGCTTAGCATAGAGCCAGTAATGTTCAAAAATCACCTCCTACTTCACTCTCTGCAGATTCAGCCCAGCACCCATTCAAGCTAAACCAGTAAAGGGGGGAAAATTACGTACATCAACTTTCCCTTCACTTTCCTCCCTCTGTTGCGCCAGAACCTGCTGAAAGCTTTTATATCACTGCTGTGGGTAGATGTCATTTGGCCAACCTGTGGGAATGTTTGAGTGGACAGATGTGGGTAGTAGGATAGGGAAGACCTATACATACTTTTTGAGCTGAATTCTTAACACTGCTATAACTTGAAATGTGAACTTCCTGCTGTGAAGGTTCTTGGTATCTTCCCTTTAGTGTGAGGATAGAGAAAGCAGGATTTCTGTGAGGGTGGAGTGAAAGGATGAATGAAAATGAGGCTTGGTGATATGTTAAATCATCATTTATATTTGTCATTTAGCTTAGCATCCAAAAATATTTTTTCAAAATATTTCTGCTCTTTGACCTTCACTTTTTTCTGATCTATAAATTTTTCTAAAGGAATCTGTGAAATCAAATTGAATGTTAAATGCTCCTGGGAATTAGAAGATAATTCTCAAGCAAAGATAATTGCCAAGGGGTATGGATAGCTGCCAAGAAATTTTCGCTGAATTTTCTATTTTCTGACTTGGACTCCTGCTGTCACTACTTTTAGGGAATACCCCTTGGAGTTAAATAGTACCATAGTCCTCAATGGACTTTGAAAGACTAAACTTAAAAAACAAATGAATGGGGAAAGCCAGCTCCTATGATATTTGTTTTATAGTTTCAGAGATTTTTTTCTCTGAGAATTCTTCAGTGTACTTAGGGAAATTTATATTTTGTTTGTCACACATACTGGTGAGCTGAATTTTAAAAATATTTGAAAATAGTTTTGAGGGGGTCTTCTTACAAAGGGAATATACATTAATATTTAAAAAAGGAAAATATAAAATACAAAGAACAAAACATTGTCCATAATGTTCCCAAACATACACATCATTGTTTGTATAAGTTCAGTGTTTATGTTTCAGGTTCTTTTCATTTCATAGATACATTTTGATTTTTATAAAATACTGCTTAACTTTTTGTTCTTAAGTACTATGGTCATTTTTATTTGCCATTAAAAAATATTTTATTTGTTTATTTATTTTAGACATAGGGAAGGAGAGAGAAAGAGGGAGAGAAACATCAATGTGCAGTTGCCTCTTGCACGTCCCCTCCTGGGGACCTGACCTGGCCTGCAACCCAGGCATGTGCCCTGACTAATAATCAAACTGACCACCCCTTTGGTTTGCAGGTGGCGCTCAATCCACTGAGCCACACCAGCCAGAGATATATGTCATTTTTAATAGCTGCATGATGTTTAGTCATATACATGAATGTTAATTAATTTAGCTATCTCCTCACTATTGGAAATTTTGATTGTTTTTTTTTGTTGTTGTTGTTTTTTACTGTTATAAAGAGGATAAGACAAACATTCTAGTGGATATATCTTGGCAAAAAATATTTAGTTATTCCCTTGAAATAAATTCCTTGGAAGTGGAATTACAAGAACATGAAAGTTTTTAATCTTTTGATGGATATAACCAAATAGCTCTATGGAAAGATTAAATTAATTTATATCTCTCAATTATAAGAGTATGTATTTTCCAAACTTTATCAATATTAAGTTTAATGAGCTTTTAATGTTTGCTTTTGAGCTATACTTTGTTGTTATTTAAATTTCCATTTCTTTGAAGACAGGTAGCATAGCTTTTGGTCTTACCTTCTAGAATAAAAAGCAGGATTTTATTTATATTTTATTGGCATTTATAAGGTACAGATAACTTAATGGTGGTAGCCAGGAGGCATTCGGTGAGGTGGGGTTGGTTTGAAGCCTGAGGAGGTGCTTAAAGTTCCTCAACTGAGAAACCCTGCTTTTGTTCCTGAAATTTAAGATGTGGGGGACAGAGATGGGCAAGTTCCTTGAGAGCAGAAGTGTTTATTTCACTTTCAGAGTAGTACCTAGCATATGGAACAGCACTTGGCACTTGATGACATCTTATGACAGTGGCTTCAGTTTTTGGAGGTGACCAAGCATAGTTGCTCTCAAACATTGAACAAGAAAATCTCAAAATCCATCCCTGTGGCTAGAATGGGTGGAGTTCCAAGCATAAACAGCTGTGCTTGAATTACGATAAGGGGAATGGGGAAGTAGTTTTCATTTCTGCTCGTAGTGAACAGTAAGTACACATACTGTCCACCGTAGTTTAATTCTTATAATTGTGTGATTTGTCAGAAGTTGATTATAGTAAATCTAATTAAAATTTGAGCTTTATAATGATGCTAAATCATCACCTATAAATTGAACCTAATCAAGAAAACAAACAAGCAAGCAAAATATAATCAGATACATTGAAATAAAGAACTAACTGACAGTAACCAGAGAAGAGGACTGAGGGGGGATAATAGAGGAGAAAGGGAAGGGTCGTCAAGGAACACGTATAAAGGACACATAGACAAAGCCAAAGGGGGTAGGACTGAGGGTGGGAGGTGGGGGTAGCTCGGGTCGGGGAGAGTGGTGGGGGAAAAATGGAGACAACTGTACTTGAAAACAATAAAAATATTTTTCAATTATAAATAAAATAATGCTAAATGACATTTCATGAAGCCTAGGGAATGTCTACCTTATGGGTACATTTTTGGAAATTCTCAATGATTTTTACTTTAAATAATTTTAAAAAGTTACATAGTAAACTTGAGAACTTTTGCTGTATACTGCTATTAATTTTAACTAAAGGGAATATATATTTTATTTGTTACATGTATAGGTCAACTTAATTTCTAAACATTATTTTCCTTCTTTATTTGTGACTTCTGGGGAGGTGCTACTAGTGGGTTGACAAACATCTGGGTCATATCCATTGTGTTCTATTGGCTTAATAGTATTGTAGTCATTTGACTATTAGTTTACTTAATTCTTATTCAATTAAGGCCTGGCTTATGTATGCATGAAAAGGGAAAAGTGACATTGATCTCTGAATTCTAATAATTAATTCATATAAGAATTAGTCTCCATATATGATAGTGAAGAAAATTAACTTATTAATATGAAGCCGATATCTTTGCATTTTCATGAAATGTACATCTGTTAAACTTTAACAGTTTTAGAGAACTAACTGATGTTTATTACTTTTGTGTTATAGAATAGTCCTTTGTGAAGTAAATTCTATATACTTAAAAAGGAAAGAGTCAATGCTTGATACTTGAGTAAGAACAATATTCTTATTTATAGCTCAGATTTGGTGCTCTTTGATTGACAAGTGGTTTATTAAACTTGGTATTGTATAAAGGAATATTTTGACCATAGTGATAAGAAAGAAATATTGAAAATTATTTTCAACATTCTTACCTGGTTTGCTTTCTAGTTATAGAAGCAGCTAATGTTTGCTTTAGAATGGAGACAGAAATAAATTTTATTTTGACATATTATCAGCAGCTTGCCCACTACTCTTTTCATTTTTGTAACTTTTTTATTGTTCTTTTTTTTTAGAGCTGAGTTTCCTTTTTTAATTCTAAAAATGTTTTATTATGTTGACTTTCTTTTTTAAAAATTGTTGTATTACAGTTGTCTTATTTTTCCCTTGTTGCTCTCCCCTGCCCTGCCCATCCCTGGTCCCACAATCAATTCCCACCCTATTGTCCATATCCATGTGTCCTTTATACATTTTCCTTGACTAGACCCTTCCCCTTTGTAATTGTTTGCAGAAATGCACTTATGACATGAAACTTCCACAGCTTCTATGGACCTTGAGTTGCAAACTGATTTGCTTTGTTTTAATTTTATGACACATCACATCTCTATTGTGTCCAAAACTAAACTTCAGAGTAGAGGTATGTTTTTCTACACTGGGATTGTGAACAGAATAAATGCCAGAGAATTACGTTTAAATGGATGTGTATCTATAGGAATGTTGAATAGGCTAGGTACTGCTTCACATATAAACAGCTTGTTAATGTGCAATCAGTCCCTGGAGTTGCTATGAACTCGGAGCTTAATGAACAGGTGGAGAAAGAGGATGAATCCCAATACAAAATGGATCTGACAGCTTATCAGGCACTTTCACTGATTGCTAATCCATTTCATTTGGCGATTTAATTTATCACATAGTTATAATTTTTATCCCTTGGGTTTCCAGGTGGAAATTAATTCAAAAACATGTCCAATACCATGAGGTCGAGGTATCTGTTTAAGCTTTGTGACAGCATTTAGAAATAAATTATTTTAAATGCATAGAACAGATTTCTTTTACAATTCCACTTGTGTTATTCAGCTCTTTCTTAAAATGTGTAAATGGTACTAGTATGTGAGGGTATATCATGACAGTGAGCTAGAATTTATTTGTTTCTGTAAGAAAATTTCTAAATTAAATACACAAATTGTTAATTTTAATTAATTGCTGAAATAACTACTAAAATATGCTAAATAATCTTGTGAATATAATTCTATTTTTATAAAAATTACTGGTCTTAAACGTTTTATAATATCCATATCAGGAAATAATGAGCAAAAGAAATTATTTCTTAAAGCTCACAACATCACATCTTCTGAGTACTTACAAATTCTCTAATTAGACTGATTTACAGCTCATTATTTTACTTAAAAATATCTATTAAAGTAGTATTCTTTAACAGTGAGGAAGAAATGCAACTTGCCTTTCATAGCTCACTCTGACTCCATTTAGAATTCTCAAGGATGAGCCTCAATAATTGAGCTTCGCTTAGGAGCTATGGTTTTAAAATAAGTTCAAAACCAGAAATACATTTTCTTTACTTTTTAAAGACTTGATTTATAGTGCATGGAAAGTGAAATTGAATATTGATCCTTGAAAAAAACAAATGTGTCCTGTAAAAATGACAGAACAAAAGAACACAATAGAAATGATAGAGTGATTGATTGTCCAAAGCTTGGAGACAGGAGCCTCCTCCTAAGATGTCATCTTCTCTTGGCATGTGTAGCTCTGAGGGTGATGGGGATGAAATGTGAGAGATTAGTTGCAACCTGGCATGAACTGTCACATTTTATAAGATTGAAGAAGGCTGGTAACAAATGACTTCTGAGAAGGAATTTGAGGAATGAGGGAGCACAAGATCAATAAGATCTATGATATAACTCCAGGAAGGGACACTAGGGGATTCTCAAGCCCTGAAGCACCTTCAAGAAGAATTTAAGTCAGTGAAAAATAATTGAGATGACAGGAAGTCACAAACTGGTATAACACTGTCATTGATTGGAGGTGTCAGGCAAATTGTGGCTATCATTCTTATGACCAAACTGATTAAAGTAATATCTTCATAATCTAGAGGGCCTCCGTATTGAATCATCTTGGCACCTTTCCCAGATCACCTGAGTCTTTGGCATTTTTCCTTGGAACACATTGCAGACCTGCAACCTTGTCATTTCAGAAACTGGACTTTCATTTTTATCTTTCAAGGAAAATGATCATCGACTCCAGTACTAGTCCTTGGGAATCAAGCCTGTGTGTATGTGTGTGTATATAGGACATTGTTTGAGTTTTTCCTTTTTCTCTATGAGAGTAATGATTGTGTTAAACTTTAGTAAGCATCAGAATCACTCAGAAGCTGGCTTTAAATGATGATTCCCAATCTGCAGCACCTGAGGATTCAGGTTCAGTAGGTGTAAGAGGTGCCCTTGGAATCTCCAATTAAACAAGCATCTGATGCAGAGGTTCCGATACAGTAGTCTGCACACCCTTCTTTCGGAATAATTTCCTGGAAATCTAGGACTCAGAGCATGTCAAGAAAGGTCCATGTGCTTGCTCTCTGTTATTCTTTTTAAGACATTTGGAAAATTTTCTCTTTAGGGATTTCACAGATTTGTCTTGGGAAGAACTGTATCTCCTCCTGTTTTCTTAAAACAAACTAAGGTTTAATATTTGCCTTTCCCATTCTTTCTCTTCCTTTCCTTTTCCTTCACATTTTTCTCTCCTACTTCCTCCTTTCCTTCCTTCCTTCTTTCTGATGCATATTGCATATTGTGCTAGAATTTGTGCTTAATTCTCTGCTTTGGGATGATAGACATTCTTTTTGTAAAAAAGATTGATTTATTTATTTTTAGAGTGGGGAAGGGGGAGAGAGAGAGAGAGAGAGAGAGAAACATCAGTGTGTGGTTGCCTCTCGAGCACCCCCTTAATGGGGACCTGGTCTGCAGCCAAGGCATGTGCCCTAGACTGGGAATTGAACTAGCAACCCTTTGGTTTACAGCCTGGCAGTCAATCCACGGCGCCCCACCCACCAGCCAGGGTGACATTCTTTGTTCTAAAGGAGCATGAGAAAGTGTGGTCGGTTGCGGAAATGCTGCATCAGTCCAAAGTTTTTCTGTTTGTGGCAACACTGGACAAAGTATAAGGAGGAAACACTGGGCAAGGTGTAAGGAGTTTGGGGTTCAAATACTGTTGTGGACCTGATCAGATAGGTTTTGGTGACCTCCACTATAAGTTTATATGTATTGCTTTCTTACTTTATTGGTTTTAATCTGGTTTATCTCTTTTGAATTGATGACTTGTCTCAAAGGACAGTGTGTAGTGTCCCCTTGGTATCTTTCTGGACCACTCTGATTCACCATCATACCAAGAATCCATGAATAATTCAATTGGGGAAGCAGTAGAGTTTGCTGGGTGTGGTAGGTTAAAAAAACACCCCTCCTCAAAGATATTCATCTCCTAACCCTTGGAGTTTATGAATATTACCTGAGATGGCACGTGTAATTAAGTTAGGAATCTTGAGTTTTAACTACACACAGCAGAGAGGGCGATATAAAGGTAGAGCTGAGAGAGATTTGAAGATGCTGGCCTTGTAGATTAGAGTGATGTGGCCACAGAGAAGGAATGCTGGTCGCCCCCAGAAGCTGGTAGAAGTAGGGAGCTTCTTCCCTAGACTCTCCAGAGGGAGGCAGTCCTTGGTTTCTGCCCAGTGAAACTGACTTTGGACTTCTGGTCTCCAGAACTGAGAGAATAAATGTGTTTTGTTTTGAGCCATGTAGTTTGTGGCATTTTAAAAACAGCAGTTCTAGGAAACTAATACAGTGGTTAAGAGGTCAAGCTTTGAAATTAGAACAACTGGGATCTTATTGTTAGTGTGACCTTAGACAAGTTCTTTAGATCTCTAAGTGCTTACAGAGTAGTTCCGAGGAGGAAATTACCTAACATGTATGTATATAGTTTATATGGTTTCCACTTCCTGGTACACATCATCAACTACTTAGTAAGTGTTAAGTATGATGGTGGTAGTGATGATGGTGCCAATGGTAATGGGAACAATATGAAAAGGGGAAACCCAGATGGATCCATTGTGCTATATGAAGATTTCTAATTTAATAAACTATAGGTTGTTACTTCTGAGTAATGTATAAAGTGTCCCATGTAAATGACAGTTAACCCCCCAATAAGAACCCATTTAGTGAAATAATGAGCGTCCTGTAACAAAAATCCCTCCAATTGGGTTTGCGTTTCATGAGGAATGTAGTTAAGAGATTTTGTCTTGTGGGATGAGGCTGTTTTTCCTTTTGTTTAACCTGGGGTTCTTAAAATAGCCCGAAGTGTGGAAGGAGACATCTTTTATCTAAAAACTTGATTTTGGTAGCTGGCATAGGTGATCTTAGTGGAGATAGAATGTGTTCATTAATTAGAAGTTCATATAGTTTTAAATTCTTCTTCCAACAGTTCCACAAGTTTGAGTGAAACTGAGATTTATATGTTTCTTTCTGCTATATGTGTCCACTTATGACAAGAATTAGGAGCAATTAAAGATCAAAACCAAAAAAGTATAAAACATAAATACACATATTGTAGTGATCCTGATTTTTCCTTATGAAAATTGAGATCCAGTAAGTAAACTTACTGGCAGAATTTTGGGCATTCAAACATTATCCTTCAAGCATAGAACAGGACATTCTGTTAGTGAGCCAAGATGCTAGATCTATAGATGTACTGAGCCATATGCATAGGCACTGAATAGATCACCTTTCATTGTGATAGAGCTGATGCAATTTAAGAATCAGATGGGTCTGCTTTGTGAGGCTTGGCAGCAATGACAGGCCTTTATCCTGGTGTAGTGGGAAGACTCGAGCTATTTTACTCATTCTCTTAGACTGACGCTTCCACCCGTGAAGTGAATTATCACATAGAGGATTTTGTCTTCTCAGCAATTATTAAAATATAATTACCAAGCGAAATCTCACTATAGTGTTTTGTCAGATCAAGAATGTTCTGAGGGCAGGGACTGCTATTCATTTGTACTGTGGCTGACCCATTGTTAGTGCTCCGGAGATGTTTGTGGAATTAAAGAGTTGTTAAGTTGTTTGTTGTAGTCAGGGCTTTTAGTTAGAATGGTGGTAAATAGACTCAGACATTGAAGATTTTCTACTTTCTGTCAGTTAGCAAAAATACCTCAACTGGTGGATTTATTTTTAATTCACTATTTTAAACTTTTATTTAAAATTTCTTTGGAAGCACAAATTATACTATAAATAAAATAATATACATAAAATAAGAGGAAGGAAATTACTGATCACTCCAACTTCTAGAAAAATGTTGATTTTTCCTATTTGTCTTTATGTATTTATACACTGTTTTACATTTTTATGATTAGAACTCATATCTAATTTGGTATATAGTTATCCACTTAATATAAACATTTTCATGTAGCTTATACAGTTCATAATTATAATTTTAAATGGCTTCATAATATATTCTCTACTTCCTTTTCCCCATAATTCCCTATTTCCTCATATGCTTTTGTCTTTACAGTGAATTATCACTTAGCTTTCAGGGACTGGTTAAACAGTGCCCCAATTTCTGTTGACTTTTATGCTCCTAGTATTTTATGCATACATTGACTGTAGAACTTTTGGTATTATATAGCTTTTTTCTTTTTACAACAATTGGGAGAAATGAGGTACATTAGAACATGGATTATACAGTTCTGTGTCCAGGTGCCTCACTCAGTTATGGTCATGTAGTCGACATTCAACAAATATTTGCAGAGTGCAGATATCATTCTAAGCTCTGGGGATAGAAGGAGGACTAAAATACAGTTTTAGGGTTTGATGCTCAAAGTATAGTGGTAGAAACAGGTAGGTAAACATCATGTAGAAATTGCTGTTCTAGAGTTATATATAATGGTGGTAGCAAAACCCGGAGGAAGTTGACATATTCATATAATAGCTTCTTCTTTCTTATGAATTTTTTTTAGGGGAGAGAGGGTTCATTTCCAGGAATGGTATGGCTAGGCCAAGGAGCTAACATTTTTATGGCTCTTACATGTTCTTGTCAAATTATTTTTGAAATAATTATTTTCCCTTATATGTGCCTTATTTGCCTATGGCATTTTTCATTTATATTTAGTATCTTAAAATATATTTTTCATTGTATAATCTCCTATGTAATTGTGGTAGGCAGATTTCTATGATGTTACTCAAAAGTTCCATACTTCCTCCACAGGATACAAGCCCCAAGTATTCTCTGGGACTATAGATTTGATAGATTTTACTCCCATGACTAGGTTATGGTAAATGGCACAATTGACTTTAAGTTTTTTTTAATTGTTGTTCAAGTACAGTTGTCTCCATTTTGACCCCACCATGCCCCCCTCCCCCACCCTTGAACCTACCCCTTTTGGCTTAGTCCATGTGTCCATTATGCATGTTTCTTGATGGCCCTTCCTCTGTTATCCCCCATTATCACCCTCCCCCCTCCTCTCTGGTTATTGTATGTTTGTTATTTATTTCAATGTCTCTGGTTGTATTTTGCTTGCTTGTTTGTTTTGTTGATTAGGTTCCACTTATAGATGAGATCATATGGTGCAGCCCCTGTGGAAAACAGTATGGAATTTCCTCAGAAAACAATTAACTTTAAGAAGAACATTATCAAGATGGTTTTGACCCTACATAGTTATGATCATAGTAGCCCTTTAAAAGCACTATTTTCTCTAGATGGCAGTAAAAGAGGAAGTCAGAAAAATTAAAAGAATGGTAAGCATTCATCACTTGTTGATAGCTTGAAGATTGAGAAGATCATATGGAAAGGCCCTAGATTTGAAATGGTCAATTCCTTAGCATCTAGGAGCTGATCACCAACAAGGAAACAGGGGGCTCAGTCCTACCACTAAGAAGAACTGAATGGTGTCAACAAGAATGAGCTCGGGAGAAGATTTTTCTTCAGTTTCTGGACTAGAACTCAGCCCCACCAGCACCTGAATTTCAACTTCAAATACACAGTGCATAGTGCCTGTACTTCTGGCCTATAGAAGTGTGAACTAATAAATAAGTATTGTTTTAAGCTGCTAAGTTGTAGAAATTTGTTATTCAGCAATAGAAAATTAATATAATAATATATTAACTATTTTGTTATTTACTACATATATCTTTTCTGCTTTCTTTTATTGTAAGTTTTACTTACATATATCTTTTCTGCTTTCTTTTATTGTAAGTTTTACTTATATAAAAAAGTTTTAGACTTCAGGTCAAGATGGAAGCATAGGTAGACATGCTTTGCCTCTTTGTGCAAGCACACGAAGAAATACAACTAACCTCAAACAATACCCAGATCTGCCAGAAAGCTGAGCTGTATGGAAGTGCAGCAACCAAGCATTTAAAGAAGTCATATTCATCCAGATGGTTAGATGGGCAGAGCCACAGAGTTGGGGTGGAGAGGATGTGGTGTGGTGTGGAGAGGGGACAGCAGTGGCAGTGGAATGGGTGGTTCCACATTCATGTGTGGGGGATAGAAATCAGGAAAGAAACCTTAGGAGTGAGCGATCCTAGCCCTTAGGCCAGACTACTGCCAGGGTTCCAGAGCTGGAAAGATAAGGCCTTATATCCCCTGGTTGTAGGGGCTGGGGTGGTGGAAGGAACTGCTGGTTTCTCAGGAGAGTCCATTTAAAGGACCCATACGAACTGACAAACCACCCACTCTGGGAATTGCCACCAAGGCAGCAGCTGAAAGGGCAACAGTTGCATACAGGAAGTGGGTGAAGTGACTGGAAACAGGT
>PVKM010022809.1:0-21563 GCA_004027735.1 Carollia perspicillata
GATTATTTTCACATTTTATTCTTTTTTAAAAAGTATTTTATTTATTTTTAGAGAGAGGGGAGGGAAGGAGAAAGAGAGGGAGAGGAACATCAATGTGTGGTTGCTTCTCACGTGTCCCCCATTGGGGACCTGGCCTGCAACCCAGGCATGTGCCCTGACTGGGAATCGAACCAGCAAACCTTTGCTTCACAGGCCCGTGCTCAATCCACTGAGCTACACCAGCCAGGGCTAAAACCCTATATTTTTAACTGTGCTTCACCTGAAGCAAGGTGTGGCTAAGTACCTAAGTTCCAGGCTATAAGATGTCAATGGATGTTTCAGGTGCAACTTCCAGAAAATACCTTTAAAGGGAGAGGTTCTGTCCTTCTTTGCTCCTTTGTGCTTCCTGCTGGCAGGGTGTGGAAGTGATGGCTGGAATCTGAGTAACCATCTTGGACCACAGAGGCCTGTGCTGAGTGTGGTAGAAAAGCCACAAAAGAATCTGAAGCACAATACCAGCATGGGTTACTTTCCTTCAGACTTTTATATGAGAAAAGTTAATTTCTCTCTAGTTTAATCCAGTATAATTTTGTATTCTCTGCTAAATGCAGCTGAGCCAAATTCTAACTAATCCAGAATTCTTCCCCTCCAGAAAGTTTTCTCTAAAACTCAAAAACGAAGTTAGTTGTTCCTGCTTTGTATCCCCACGTCCTTTTCATTTATATAGTTTGCTGGATTCTAAGTGCCCTGAGGGCCAGCTAGGGCAAATATCCTAGAAACTAGAAAACTAAGTATATGGTGGGTGACCAGTAGAGTAACAGGCCCAGTCCTGTAGTGTCAGCCTTGGTGGGATTCACAGGCTGGCTGCCAAGCAGTGCTTCCCATGTCTGGATGGCCCATCAGAATGACCAGGAAACTTTAAAACCATCCTGGACCTCCGGAATTCAAGATTTCAGGATGGGAGCTGGGAGTCTGCATCTTTTAAAGGCTCCCTGGGTGAGTCTGAAGCCCACGAGGGTTCAGACCAAAATAGTGTTTGGGAGCTATGGTACAGTGTCAGCATTTCCTTCCTACCAACACCCCATTTTCCTTATCTATCTATCTATCTATCTATCTATCTATCTATCTATCTATCTATCTATCTATCTATCTATCTATCTATCTTTCTCCCTCCCTCCCCTATCCCATCACTTTAAGAGCTAGTAGTTCAATGCCTCTCCAAATTCATACTTAATGCAATTGTTAAACTCTTTTTAACTTGAGCGTGGCTCCTGATACATAGATAAAGGGGTGGAGAGAGCTTGAAGAGGAGGAATTTTACACCAACAAGATAAATATAAGCACTTTTCCGCCATCTGCAATTAACTTGTTCCCTTGTTTGGTTTCTCCCCATCAACCCCCGCTGCTTGAAGCTCCAAGAGAGTAAGAACATTGACTCCCTTGCTTGATCCATTATCCTTAACACTTAGTGCTGTGCCTGCAACATGTGACATGTTTAATAATAGTGGTTGCATTAGTTAATAGGTAGGAGTTACACTTTATTGAGCACCTACTATGTACCACTGTGTCTGGTATTTAATGTGAGAGGCAGGCGTACAGCAGGTTAACTTCTGACTCCCTTTGGACTGAGAAGACAGTCCAGAGCACTGATGAAGCCTGAAGCGCTTGCACTTGCAAAGTGTCTTCCTGAGAAGGCACCATGACCAAGCAGGTGACTTTCTGGAGCTGGGTAGAAGTGACTTGAGCACACGACCTCCTGATGCCCCAGTCTTGAGCAGGGCCACACCTTGTAACAAATGGGCAGATATCAGAGAAGACCCGGAAGTAGGTAAAGATGCCAAATATAAACAAAGATGATAATAGAGGCTACTGATTCAGGACACAATTCTACTGCCCTAAGAGGAAGTTTGGAGCCATCCTTTGTAACGGTCCAGCTCTGGTTAGCTTAGCAAACCTGGATCTACCCACTCCATCAAAAGCAAGTCTGAACAAGCCGGGCATTGTCCATCAGATACCCAGGCATTTCTGACGGTTGAGTTCTGAGCACCAGCCAAAAGTAAATTGAGAACTCCAAGTCATCCATCATGCTTTAGCCACGCGTGAGGTTAATGCCTCATCTTTTAGAGGCACACAAAGGGCCGTTTTGAGTAGGAAAGTCCCACCAAATCCCACTGAAACACACAGCCCACGTTCGGATCATCTTTCTCAACAGCGTCTTGGTTTGGAAGGCACAGCTGTTGCTGAGACCCCTGAATACAGCCTGCTGTTCTCTGTGGAAGCTAGGGTAGATTAGCATGGTGAACTTGATATACAGGAAAGCCCTCCAGACTGCCCCTTCCTCCAAATAGCCAAGCTGTGAGAGCCAGGGTGCTTGCCAAAGCATCCCTGTCTGCTTGCCAGTGGGCAAAGCTGGGTGGAAGTTGAATTCATCGTACGACTTTGGGAATGTCGGCACCCTGTCAAGGGGCTCCGCGCCATCAAATCAGGAATAGAAAAAGCTCCACTTCATACTGGAAAGTCCCCCTCGGGAATGAGCACCCAGCCCTTCTGCTTCCTGGGAGGATGATTAGGAGAAGTGGCTTTCTCTGACTCAATCCCCAGAAGTGTGGCTTTTAGAAACTCTCACGAAACATGAGACGTGGACCAAGAACAAAGCTGAAATCAGCTTTAGGTTTCTAACAGCTGTGGTGATCAAATGGTTTCATATTGAAGAAGTTGAGTAACAGCTGCAGATTTAGTCCTTGTTGGGACAAGAGGTAGGGGATGAAAATACACCGGAGACACAACTGGCATGACTTTCTCCCTCAGCAAATTCCAAGTTATGTCTTGTGTTCTGTGAAGTCAGGTGGGAAATTCGTGATCTGCTACAACCTATCCAAAGTGAATACATAGAGTTCGCTACCCCCAACCCCTACGACCTCCCAGATTCGGGGTAGTATTTTTGCTTCAAGATGCTCCAAACTCACAGAGTTCTAAGAGATCATTAAGTTTTCTAGTCTACATACGGGAATGGCATTGTCCTCTTGCATCGTTCCTCATTATTCTGTCAATGACAGGCATTGTTGCTCCCAGAGCCCTTGCCTTCTTGCACAGAGGCGGTCCAGGTAGTCCCTGGTAATGCTATGGAGTTGACATTCAAGATAGAAGTGTGTCCCTGACCCATCCCAGCTCATGCATTTTTACAGATGGAAAACTTAGAGCCAGGGAGGAAGGAACCTGCCCAAAGTTATGCAGTGAATCTGTATTGGCAGGAAGGGAAACGAGGGCTCAGAATTCGTAGAAGTGTCAAGTAAAAAATGGGTCAGTACTTACGTGCTTACTGTGCTGTGTTTGTTCTCCCTTGCTGTTTTCCACATTAATCAAACTTTAAGATAAATTATCTTTTCCTTATATGAAAGCAATAGAAATACAGATGAATGAAACAAAAAATTCACCTAAAAGTACTACCCATGCATGAAGCCATTGTGTTAAGCCAAGGTCTTTAGACTATATTTAGACACACATATAAAAATATATAGATATAGATCTATAGATACACAGCTATTCTATGTTTGTATTTTTATAAGGGAGTAGTCAAGCTTCCTTTTTAGAGTTCCCGGTTACAAGAAACTCTTAACAGAAACACTATTTCAGGCCATACCGTCAAAACGGACGCACGTTGTACGTATTGTTTTATAGCCTACTTTATGTAAATGTTCATCAATTATAATGTCTCAATATGCATTTGACTTCTGTTGTTAGACACCGAGACGATTACCAGATTTTTGCTACTCTAAGTATATCCTGGCTAACTCTTTGCTCACAAGCTTCATTGTTTTCCCAAGGGCAAACACATTTTATAGGCTTTTGACACACATTGACAAATTGCTCTCCAATCAGTCTGGAAGCAGGGGCCCAGCAGTGTCTGAAAACTAAAGTCCATGTTTTTTAGCAAATTTACCATCACAAGATCTCATCATTCATTGATGTTGTTCTTTTATTCCCCTCTCGTATGCTTTCTGCATCATGATAGAGTATAGAATTCCCAAAGGTAAAACCAGGCTTTTGGAGTCCCGGTGGTGAGAGCAAGCTAACAGTGAACTAACATTTACTGAGAGTTTACCAAGTGCCAGGCATCAGGCATTAGTTCGGAGGGTTCACAGCAACTATTTTGTAGGGGAAGCTCAGAAAGGCTGAGCAAGTTGCCTGGTGCCACACAGGGACAAAACTTGGGTAAGTCTGACGAGAGCCCGCATACCACTCCCTTTGCCCCCCCATAATCCCAACAAATGAATGTTTGTACACAGCTCTTTACCTCTGGTAGGACAGACCTGAGCCACTCAGAAGGGAGCGGCCATAAAAATGTTCTAAAAACGCGTTTTCCCAGTCAGTCCTGACCTGACTAGCCCCAACGGATTTCAGCAATGTTCAGCTGGGTTTGAGAGTATGACCTGAGGTAGTATTTTTATTAAGTTTTTCTTATGACTGGGAACTCTAAGAAGGAAGCTTGAGTTATCCCATACAAAAATACAGCCATCTAAGATTATCAGTGGCATTTCCTTTTTATAGTGTTTGGTGCTAATAATAACCCCAAACTCCTCAACCCAACTTTCCAGCTTTTTAAAAGAACAGTACTTCAGAGACTGGAATTTATTCCGCCCACTGTTTTCCTGGGGCTTCCTTGAAGGAGAAGGCAGAAGGCTTGGGAGTCAATGGCAATTACAGTCTCTGTGCTGCCCAGGGAGATGCTGAGGGGCCCCTGGCAGCTGAGTGGGAGCCAGAGAGAGAGAGAGACAGAGAGAGACAGAGAGAGACAGAGAGAGACAGAGAGAGATACATACTCCTAAGGAAGCGAGGAGGCGCGTAAGGCAGGAGGAGGAGGAGAACTCAGAACTAAGTCAGGTTCCTGTCCCAGATTCCAGGGAGCTGAGTGGAAAAAAGAGGCTCCTTGCTCTGGGCTGCTGTCCTTTGGTCACCCCTGCTGCTGCCAGGCCAGCATGCCATGCCTGCTGGGACCCAAGCAGGGACTGCAACCTTGAAGGACGTGAACAGTCTCAGTGAAGTGGAGAGTGATTTTACAAATGGCTGTGTTCCCTGAAGGTCTCCTGTCCTTGCCCGCCGCCATGTTTGTTCCCCTGCAGGTCTGCCCTTGCAGGCCCCTCCCTGCCGCAGGGCTTGGGGAACAATTCACCGTGTTTCACGACTCTTTTTTAAAAAAATCATTTTTTGGAGGTATAATAATATGCATTCATTTGAAGTGCGCATACACATGTACTGACAAATGTACCCTACAACCACGACAATCCAGATTGAGAATGCTTCCATTATCTCAAGAAATTCTTTTCTGCCCCTTCTGGGCAACCCTCTGTTCCTGCCCCCCCCCGCCCCCGCCCCCCAGGTCACCACCAATCTACTCTCTGTCATTTCAGCTTAGTTTTGCACTTTCTAGAACTTCACAGAAATTGAATCGTAAAGCACACAGGATTTTGTTTCAGACCTCCTTTACTCCGCGAAGATGGTTTTGAGATTCATCAATGTCGAACATACTACAGTTGTTGTTTTTTACAGCTGAGTAACATACTGCCGTATGGATGAGCCACAGTCTGTCCAGCCATTCGAGTTTGCCAGTTTTCATTATGATGAATGAAGGTGCGGTGCATCCTCCTGTGAAAATCTTTTTGTGGGCACAAGCATTCATTTCTCTTGAGCAAATGCCTAGGTGTGGAATTGTTGGTCACAGAGTGAGTGTATGTTTCACTGAAGAAGAAACCGCCAAACTGTTTGTCAAAGGGGACTCTCGGGGAGTTCTAGCCCTTGCCTGTCCTTGCCAATCCCCGGTATCGTCAGTGCAGTCTGGTCATTCTCAGAGCTGTAAAGTGGTATCTCCCGGTGGTGTCACTCTGTCTTTCCCCGAGAACTCGTCACACTGAACGTCTTCCCACGTGCTGGGCGACCATTTATATATGTATAAGGGCCTGTTCAAATCTTATGTCCATTTTTTAAAATCACCTTCTTTTCATTGAATTTTCAGTTCTTTATATATTCTGGCCCCAAGTCCTTTATCTGAAATTTGCACGGCACATAGTTTCTCCCAGATTGTGGTTTGCTGTTTCGGTTTCTTGAGAGTGTCTTTTAAAATGCGGAAGTTTTTTTTTTTGTTATTTTGATGAAATCTAATTTATGAGTTTTTCTCTGTGGTTTATTCTTTTACGTCTTGTTTATGAAATACTTGCCTACCTCAAGGTTGTGAATATTTCCTCCTATGATTTTTTTCTAGAAGGCTGTAGTTTTAGCTTTTACTTTTAGCTCTGGGATTGATTTCCAGGTGATTTTTTTTTTCCATATGGATATCCAGTTGTTCCAGTGCCACTTACTGAAAAGATCGTCCTTTTTCCATCGAATCATGTTAGCACTTCTGTTAAAAATCTGCTAAACATAAATGTGGGTTCGTTTCTGGATCTACTGCTCACTGGCTTCATGACCTGGGACAAGGACACTGCCTCTCAGAGGCTCCGTTTCTTTATCTGTAAAATGGGACAATAGTACCTAGTTCTAGGCTACTCTTTCCTTTCAGGGAATAAATGTGTATGAAAGATTTGTCCCTGTGCTTGGCGTAGCAAGTCTACATAACCCCGGACTGTTATTATCCCTGATCTGAACACTAATGTCAATTATATTTACAAAACTATTTTCCATTTGTAAAGTACCGTTGAATATACTCTTTGATGTGATCTTGTCCTGTTCCGTGTCAGGCTTTAAGACCCCTGACGGAAAGAGCTGCGTGATAGTCATCCTTGCACTGAATCTGTACTCAGTAAACGCTGTGATTTCCCAAAGGGCGGAGGCTGTGTTTTACCCTTCTTTGCGTTCCCTGCCAGTACCTAAATAGTGCCTGGCCACAACACACACACTAGGTGTTCCATGGTAGTGTGGTTTCGTATAATGGGACAAGACTTTCTCCAAGTTCTCCGTGAAATTAGTAATGTTGGCAGTCTTTTGCCTTTCCCTCCGCGGAGATCTCACGGGCTCTGAACCAGCGTCGATGATCAGCCCCTGACTCCCACGTAGCACCCTTGTCTGGCCTGTTTCCGTTCTCCCTTGTGTTTCCTGCACCCTCACACTCAATACGTTTAAAACCACATTCATGGGGGTGATCTGAATCAAAGCCCTTTTGTCTGCAAGAAGCAGAAAGTCACTCCAGTGAGCTCAGGTAGGAAGCAGTGCTTCTTGAAGGGCTGCAGGGGAACTCGCACAAATGGAGGGTGGGGACACGGGGGCTTGCAGGACAGCTTGCTTGACTTAAGTGACCAAGGAGTCACTTGGTCACTTATTCCGTATGCCTCCCAGAATAGCAGCATTTGAAACGAAGTCTGGCTGTACTTGAAAAGGTCCCCAGGGGGTGAAAGGTCTTCTCCGGCAGATGGAACAAGTTGGATAAAGGCAAGACAATAGGGATATGCTCGTCATTCTCAACCCTGTGGTTATTTGGAAATCCGGCTTGTCTTCCCAACTCGATTCTCACTATGATGAACTTGATCTTAGAGTTCTTCATATTGATTTAGAACAAAATAATAACAAAGATTATCACCACCACCACCACCACCACCACCAGCAACACAACTATTTATTCAGTACTTACATTGTGCCAGGTACAGTGCTAAATTATTGTCCATATTTTTTTCTAACCCTCACAACACCTTTGAAGCCTTTTAGATGAGGAATCTGAAGCTCAGGAGGGGCGTGTTCTTTAACTTGATCAGAGTGATTACTTAAAAAACACATAAGAAGGGAGACTGGATTCCAGCACAGGTCTGTCTGTGTCCCAAAGTCCCTTAGTCCTGAACCCTGAGGCTGCTTCAGAACCTGGTCTTCATCCTCAGCCTGCCCGTTGAACGGAAAAGGCTCCATGTGATCACACTGGAAATTTCCATGCAGTCATCTAAGACTGTTAAACTGGGAATGCAATCCTGAACTAAAGGTCTTTTTGTGATGACTTCATCCATCATGAAGGCTTCTGGCTCTTTGAAAAAGACAATTATTTCTTCTGACAAGCCTTTCTTCAGATGGGATCTTAAATGCCAAACCTTGCAGGAATACTGACACAGGGAGGAAGTCATTGCTCAGCCCCAGTCAGCATTGCTCATCTTCGGGCAAACTGCTCCTTTTAAAGTTGGTTCCTCGGCTCGGCTTTTTACCTAGAGAACTTGGGTTACTGAGAACTTGTGGGAGGAGCTTTCGAGTTGATACTGATCAATAAGCTTCAAGAGTCTAGGAGGGAATGATGGCTTAAGTGATCCCCGATGGCCTCCCGGAGGCAAATGCACTTTCAAGGTGTCTACAGCAGTATGTTTTTCAAGCCCAGATCCTTAGTCAGAGAAAAAGGTAGCCTTGTACCTTTCTTCCAGTCTCTGAGATACAATCTTCAGGCCATCGGAGAAAACCCTCTCGTCTGGTTTCTGACTCATGCCCCCCATATACCACCAAACTTACTCAGGGTCTGTAAAAGGGGAAGCAGGGCTACGCAGAACGGCCTGGCCCAGGAAGGAATGTCCGTGTTTCCAGTGGGATGTACGGGGCACCACCCACTGTCAGTATTAAATCCCAGCTCTACTCTGTCTTCAGCCTCCTGTTCTGGTGATTTGTCAACATACAGTCTCATAATTAAATATCGCTCTGAGGTTGGTTGCTAACAGAACTTGTTTGCATCTGTATGAATCATTGTAGTCTGCAAGGTATTTTGAATCATTTATTGGTCCATCCATCTCTTCATTTGTTCGGTAACCACGTGCTTTGTAGTAATAGTAACGTTACCGGCCCACCGTGGAGCGAGCATTGTGCCCGTCGTAGAGGCTGTAGTGATAATCAAAGGAGCTATACCGTCACGGTCACTGCCTTTGCGGAGTTGGTAGTCTAGGGCAGTGTTTTGTTGGTGGTGTTGTTTCTAAACACAGTTCAGTGAAATTCAGTTGAATGGTGTGGTAAAAGGTATTTCTTTCTCAGGATCATGGTCAAAAACATGAAAACCCACTGTGGAGATAATTGTGAAAGATTCCCCAGACTCTCCTCCTCACAGCCAGTGGGGAGCTCATAGGGTCCAGTGCAGAGACAGAAAATATTCCTGCTATTCCTGCTGGTAATGGTATTCTTCAGGCATCGTAGCTTGCAAGGGAAGCAAGGCGAGCGAGCCCGTCTGTCTTTGCCTCTGATCCCTCTGTGGCTCCCCATCACCCTCAGGATGCAGGCTCCATGCCTTAGCCCGATACGGCAGCCACTTGTGGGTGGTCTGGTCTCTATCTCTCCCCCTCCCTTCACCACCGTTGTACCATTTCCCCCCTCCTCCTCAGCTGCCTTCCTCACCTCGTGCAATAAAAAATCAACTCATAGCTTGTAGATCTAAATGTACAATGAAAACAGTAGCGTTTTTAGAGAAACATAGGAGAACATTTTTCTGATTCCAGGGTAGGACACAATTTCTTGAGCACTTGAAAAGTACTAACCATTAAAAAATTGATAAATTTGACTATACTAATACTAAGAATTCCTTTTCACCAAAATGAGTGAAAAGGTGCCTCATAAAGTGGAAGAAGATATTTGCATATATATCTGACCAATGGCCTGTAGAACTCCTACAAACCAATAAGAATAAAATAGACCAGTCAATTAAAAAAAACGGGAAATAGACCTGAACAGACTCTTCAGAAAAGAGGGTATCCAATGCCCAATAATCATTTGAAGACATTTGCAGTGTTATTAAATATTTAGGAAATGAAAATTAAAACACAATTAGATATCAACACAGCTATCAGATGTCTAAAATTTTTAAAAAGGGAAAATACTGCTCTGGCCAGGTCGCTCAGTTGGTTACAGTGTCATCTCGATACACCAAGGCTGCAAGTTCAATCCCCGGTCAGGGCACATACAAGAATCAACCAGTGAATGCATAAATAAGCAGAACAACCCTCTCTGTCTCTTTCTGTCTGTCTCCCCCTTGCCCTCTCTCTCTAAAATCAATGTAAATAGATAAATAAACAAAGAAATGGAAAATACCAGGTGAACCCAGAACTCTCTTAAAAAGCTGGTGGGGCGTAATTTTGTGGAATCATTTTGTTAAACTGTTTACCGTATCTTCTGAAGTGGATAGATACTATGACCCAGCGTTCTATGACCCAGCTATGTCATTCCTAGGTGTCCATCCCAAAGAAATGCAGGCATATGTTAACCCAAAGAATGTTTTTGGCAGCACAATTTATACTAGTCTCAGTCTGGAAACTACCCAAAGGTCTATAACTAGCAGAATAAATAACTTGTGGCGTATGCCACTGACAGCGTACCCTGCAGAATAAGCCGTCTATAACTACGTAGACAACATAGTGGAATCTCACAAACATCACAGTGAGCAAAAGAAGCCAGGACATCCCACCTCCCCCAGCCCCACTCCCATAAACCATATGCTATGTGTCTTCATTTCTACCAGGTACAAAAAAAGGCAAAATTAACCTATACTATTAGAAACCAGGCTAGCAGTTACCCTTAGGGGGAGCGGGACTTAGGACCAGAAGGGGTCCAAAAGGGGTTGGTGGGTTGCTGGTCATGTTCTGTTTCTTGATCTGGGTATCAGTCATACGGGCGTGTTCAGGTTGTGAAAATAGTTGAGCTGTGTGTATGGTATGTGCACACAGTGTGTATATGTATGTTGCATTTCCATACAAAGTTAAAAATATAAATAATGCTGCAGTGAACATCCTTGTAGCTAAGTCTTTGTAGACATCCTTCTCGGTTTTGTTTTTTTCTTGACTAAATTCCTAGAAGTGGAATTGCTGAGTCAAACGCTGTGAACATTCTATGGCTTTCGGTATGTATTGCCAAGTTGTCAGGACTGCTTTTATCTATCTGTCTCCCTGTGCCTAGCACCACGCCGCTGCCTCATAGACGTTTGGTGCATAGATGAATGGATGAATAAATGAAGACCTTCTTTCAGTTCCTTGAATGAATCAGGCCCTTTCAAGCCTAAGAGCAGCTCCTGTTTGTTCTGCCTGGCACTCTCTTCCCCCATTCTTTATGCCGGTGACTCTCAGCTTAAAAGACACTCAACGCAGAGCCTTTCCCCACATGCAGTCTAAGTAGTCCTCCTCTCCTATGTTCTCTCTTAGATCTTCTGGTTTACAAATCCCAATGTGCAATATTATATATATATATATTTAAAGATTGTATTTATCTTTAGAGGGGAAGGGAAGGAGACAGGGAGAGAAACATCAATGTGTGGTTGCCTCTCGTGCGTCCCCTGCTGGGAACTGGCCTGCAACCCAGGCACGTGCCCTGACTGGGAATCGAACCGCGAGCCTTTAGTTCACAGGCCCGCGCTCAATCCACTGAGCCACACCAGCCAGGGCTATGATTATTATATTTTATTTATTTGTGCAGTTAGTTGCTTCCTTATTGCCATCATCCCACTGGACTCTAAGTGCCACAAACATAGGAGCAACGTGTGTCTCGTCCACTATTGTAATCCCGGCACCTAACACAGGGCCTAGGTTGGAGAAGCCTTTTGTATTAGTGAGACATTTTCAGCAACCAGGGACAGACTCCTGACCCAGACAAGCTTAAACAAAAAAGAAAACAAAACTGGGGGCTCAAGGAAATGAGAAGTTCAAGGGGTTGGTTTACTTTAGATATGGCTCAAGGGACAGATTCAAATAACATTATTAGACATTTGTCTCTCTCTTTCTGTCTCTTGCCACTGTTTGACTTCATTTTCAGACAGGCTTTTTCCTGCAGTGGTGTCAAAGAACAACTCACAGCCCCAAATTAACCCTGTTCGCCATCTCAGAAAAAAGGGAAGTCACCTTTCGATAGGGCTGTCAGAGTCTTGGGGAGGTCCCTTTGTTCATTGGTCCATCCTCGGGCCACATACCCTTCACCCAGCTGAGCACAGTAGCTGTGGGGATGGAGTTCTATGCCCAGGCCTAGGTTCCTTGACTCTCTTTGAGGGGGTGGATGCGTGGGAGAGGAGGCTTCACCCCACCCAAACCACAAACCCAGATGTGAACAGGTGCAAGACCACCTGGAGTTGACTTATTTGTCTAGCTTCTAGTCCAGCTTTCCACTCAACCAGCTGCAGGGACTCAGCTCTCTCGCTGGGTGTATGCAGCCATTCACCTAAAAACAGCAACTGGAACCTACAAGTAATTGAGCTATTTTCCAGCTAAGTGGGGCCAGCTGAAATTACGTGCTTCCTTGAACCTCGATTGCCATTTTAAATCAGGCAGCATATTGGCATTCCCTGAATGCCATTGCCTTTTGCAATTTATTTGAGGTTTAGGTGTAGGTCTGCCTTTTGTAACAAACGTGGGTGGAGTTCATATATGACGTTTTCCTCCTTCACAACCTTTATCCCAAGCTGGGCCTTTTATACAGTTTTCTTGATCTGTTTAAAGATCACTGCCCCCCTCCCCAGCCTCTTGTGTTTTGTTCACTTCCTTCAGCTTTAAGCAGATCAACCAAAGTTTACTGAGCTAAGTGACAAATAGGAATTTGTCACCTCATTGGTATGCTGAGGTACAGCAGATATATAAACTCACTGCCAGCCTTAGTATATTCACTGCTGTGCAGACTCATCACTTTAGCCTTCCAACTTGGCTCCTTTTTCAGGATTTGGCCATGACCTTGAGGAAGTCAATTCTCTCTTTCTGGACCTTGGTAGCTCTGGCTGTAAGATGAAATAATTACCTTGTCTACTGAAAAAGATGGTTTCTGAAGTGCGCTCCAGACCCCCGATCCTGGAATTATCTTCCCCTCCACACCCCATCCTTAGCAACTGGTGACGAGAAGGTTACCATTGGGTGGGGTGGCTGCATAACCAACCACATGCTTTGTGGGTCTCTGTACAAAATGAGAACGTGGTCATCCTGTACAAAAATTATTAAGAATTTCAAGCTAGCAAGAGCAGAGCATTAAACTAAGGAAGGGGCCTTTCTAAGAGTGGGGTCATATGCAGCCACCTCCCTTGCACTTTTGTGAAGCCACGCCCTCACCCCGCCCCAGTGCCTGAATGAATCAGATAGGATAACCAGCTCTGCTCATGAACCCTGACTGGCATGGCTCATTTGGCTGGGTGTTGTTTCACAAACCGAAAGACTGCGGGTTCGATTCCTGGGCAGGGGACATAGCTGGGTTGTGGGTTTGGTCCTTGCTCAGGGCACGTACGAGAGGCAACCAATTGATGTTTCTCTCTCACATCGATGTTTCTCCCCCACTGTTTTCCCCTCCCTCCCCCTCACTCTAAAAATAAATAAGTAAAATCTTTTAAAAAAGGAAATGGGTGATGTGGACTGTGTTGGTTGGCGACTATGGCAAAATGGAGAACTAATGTTCTACCTCAAAGGAGCAGCTAATACTGATCTCAGGCCAACTGTCACCGCAGAGAAAGGTAGGCTTTCTATTTCCTACCCTTCCAATTTTTCAAGAGAAGACAGGATAAGGATCTCTTTAACAATAATAAGTGTCCTGATTTTTTTAAATGTTGGTAACTGCTGGGAAAAATTGTCCAAAATATGAAAATGTGGCAAAAGATGACAGCGATTCCTTTCAATGTCATCCAAGAGCAGTGGTTCTCAAATATGCTTTGTTATCAACAGCATCCATATCACCTGAGAACAAAGCATCAGCATATATGTAAAAACATAGATTCACACATATATGTATACATATACACATATACATATATGTGCATATATATGTTTATATACAAGGGACAGGAGGGACGAAATAGAATTGTTTTGTTATTACAAAATACACTGCCTGTGAAGCAGTAGAGTATTATTTAAAAGTGGACTTGGATTAGCTATGAATTTATATTGCAAACTGTAGGGCAACCACTGAAGAAAGGTTTTTAAAAGTGCAGCTAATATGCTAAAAGAGAAAATGGAATCAAACAAAACCACAAAAGGCAGAAAAAGAGTAGAAAACAAAAAAAGGAAAAATAGAACAAGAACAACAAATAGGAGAATGTAACAAATATGATAGATGTTAATCCGACTACATCAATAATCACTTTGAATGTCAATAATCTAAATATACCAATTAAAAAAGAGGTTATCAGAGTGGATCAAAAGCCAAGATCCAATTATATTTTGTACACAAGAAATTCACTTTAGATATAAAGAATATGTAGATTAAAAGTAAATGATGGGAAAAATATACCATGCGAACGCTATTCAAAGGAAAGCAGAACAGCTGTATTAATTTCAGACAGCGCAAACATCAAACCGAGAAAAGTTAGCAGGGATAAAAAAGAGTCTTCCATAATGATAAAGGGGTCAATATTCCAAAACAACCTAACAATCTCAACGCATCTGCGTCTACCGGTAGAGCATCAAACTGGGTGAGGCACAGACTTAGATTTGCAGAGAAAAGATGGCTTCACTAACTTAGCTGGTGACTTCAAGCTCTTTATCAGAAATGGACAGATCCAGCAGGCAGAAAATCAGGAAAGACAGTTGAACTTAACAACGCTATCAGTCAGCTGGCTATACCTGATATCTATAGACTACCTCATCAACAACAGCAGAATACATAGTCTCCTCAACATTGCATGGAACGGCCACCACTATAGACCACTTTCAGAGCCATAAACTACTTCTTAATGAATTTAAAAGACTAGAAGTCCTGCAGTGCTGACTCTCAGACCACAGTGGAATTAAATTAGAAATCAATAACAAAAAGATAACTAAAAAAACTTCCAAATTCATGGAGATAAAAGAATTCACTTCTAAATAACACAAGACAAAGAAGAAATCTCAAGGGAGAAAATGTTTTGAAATACATGAAAATGAAAACACAACTTATCAAATATGTGCGATACAGTGAAAGCAATGCTTAGAGGGAAATTTATACCATTTCATGCATACATTAGAAAAGAAGAAAGATCCAAAATCAATAATCTATGCTTCCACCGTAGGAAACTAGAAAAAAAGACCAAATTAAGTCCAACGTAAGCAGGAGAAAATACATTATAAGAAGTAGAGCAGAAATCAATACAAATTAAAATAAGTAATTGAAGAAAATCAATTAAATCTGGTTCTTAGAAAAGATCAATAAAATGAATAAGCCTCCAGCTAGGCCAACTTAGAAAGGAGAAAAGAAGACACAAATTACTAATAACAGAACTGATAGAGAGAACATTGCTACAGGTCACATGGACATTAAAAGGATAATAAAGGAATACTACAAATAACTCTATGCACATGAATTTGATAAACTGGATGAAATAGACCTAATTTAAAGACTTGAAAGACTCCTAAGCTTGAAAGACTTAATTTACCAAAGTGACCCAAGAAGAAATAAACAAACTAAATAGGCCTAGATCCATAAAAGAAATTGAATCAATAATTAATAGCCTTTCAAAACAGAAAGCACCGGGCCCAGATGGTTTCACTGGTGAATTCATTTAAGAAAGAAATTATACCAATTCTCTACAATCTGTTCCAGAGGACAGAAGAAGAAGAAATACTTCCCACCTCATTATATAAGGCCAGCATCACCCTGATACCAAACCAGGCAAATACATTACAAGAAAGCTACAGACCAAAATATCTCATGAATATAAGTGTAAAATTTCTCAACAAAATGTTAGCAAGTCTAATACAACAATGTATAAAAAGAATTATGTACCATGACCAAGTGGGATTTGTCCCAGTATGCAAGACTGGTTCAACATTCAAAAGCCAATTACAGTAATGCAATCTTTCACATTAAACATGCTAAGAAAGAAAATTATACATTAAGAAACTTGATCACTTTCTGCAATTGGCCATTTGATTCTCTCCTCATTTTCTACCCCGGTCTCTCTTCTCCCCCCACCCCTTACCCTAATTGTTATAGTGGCAACTTTGTCTTAGGAATCTATGTGTTTGTAGATTCTAGAAAATGCCAAGCACATAATAAGTGTTCAATAAATGTTATTGGATGAATGCTCTCAAGAGCTTAGGTTCTAATTCCCTCTATCGAAATGGATTCAATAATCCTGACCTGGCTCCTTCAAGGAGTATTTGAAGAACAAGAGAATTGCAGGGAAATTACTCATCTATTAGAGTGGCTAAAATCAAAAGGACCAACAATACCAAGTCCCGACGAGGATGTAGAGCAATTGGAACTCTCACATTGCTGGTGGAAATGCAAAACCATACAGCCACTTTGTAAAATACTGTTTATGGTTTCTTACAGAGTTAAATATGTATTTAACCATAAGATATAGCAAGTCCACTCTTAGTTTTTATGCTGGAAAAATGAAAACTTACATTCACACACAACTTGCATATTTACAAGTACAGTGACTTTAATCATAAACATCAAAAACTGGAAACACCCAAATGTTCTTCAGCCGGTGAATGGATAAATTAACTCTTGTACATCCACACAATAGAATACTCCTGAACAGTAAAAGAGGACCTATTGATACATAGGCAACGTGCATTGTGCTGAATAAAAGAAGCCAGATTCCAAAGGCTACATTTGGTCTGGTTCTATATACATGACAAGTCTGTAGGAACATAACCGATCAGTGATTACAGGGCAGGAGACAGGAGGGAAGTTTTGGGGGTGATTTTGATTGTGGAATTTGATCATATGCATTTGCCAAAACTCATAGCTGTGTATACCAAAAAAATGGAGCATGCTGATGTATAGAAATTATACCTGAATAAACTGAATTTCAAAAAAAGTGCTAGCTCCCAGGCAGATGATGACAAGGTTCTCACAGGGCCAATGTTATGCTCAGCGTAAGGATCAATGAAGACAATCCACCAAGGAGCAACTTGGAAAGTCTGTGCAGAGCCAGAATGAAATAACTATTATTAATCATGTAAGTCATAAGTTATTATTTAATAAAAAATTTAGAGTGCCTTCCACATGCTGAGAGGCTGAGACAAGAACAAGGTCCAGCCCCTATTCAGAAGGGCCTAACTATGTAGTGGGGGTGGGGTAAGGAAAAGACAATTATGATGTCACATGAATCATTATCTTTGATAATAATGAAAGAATCAGCATAAAATCAGACTCTTTGCACATTACACAACTAAAAGCACAAGATAAGCATTGTAAGTGTGCTCTGTGTGCCTGTACTTAGTAGCAGTAGAGTAAAGATAATAAAAGCTATCATTTGATTGCTTACTATGTGAGAGGCACTATGCTAAGCACCCACAAAAAGTGGGTCTCACAAATTTAAGCCTCACAAAAACTATGAGCTATGTTGAATGAATTAAAAAAGTCTGGAGGTTTTGCTAGAAATAAATGATAAAGATTTATTCAACGGCCTTGGAGTTTGCAACCTGGAACACAGGTGACCCCCCAGAAGTGCTCCAAAGAAGGAAGAAAAGTTAAAAGTTGTGATAATAAAAAGTATGTCCTTGGGAGTTATCAGTCCTTCATGCCTGGCTCTAGGATTGCGCCAGGACTGTTCTGAGTCAGATGTCAGGCAGACAGGATGATGGGAGCCAGGAGTTCTGGCCAGTCAGGGGTGTCTGGATAATGGATGTCAAGGGGATGTGTCTGTTGAGTCATTTAGGGGACAATCAGATGGCCTGGGTATGAAGGTCCTTCAGCGGGTAATTAGAGGGTTACCTGAAGTCAGATGTATATCCAGGCAGTGACTCAAGACAGGAAAAGTTAAAAAAAAATAAGTTCCTGGGGTTAGTTAGAACAAAAATGGACTCTTTCCTTATGCCTTAACCTTCTTCATAATGTTAATAATTTTAGCAGCTTGATTAAAGTGACTTCATTTTGTATATTCTCTATCATCAATCACTGTTTCCTCAGCTAGGAACTACCATTATCAATCAGCGTCCTTAATACAGGAGGCAACAAAGTCACAGAAATGGGGTTTTTTGACCCCTGGTCCCATAGCTGGTTAAGGAGAGCAAAGGGACTTAACCCTGGCAGGATGGCTGCCTCCGAACCACGATGGTGTGCTGTAGAGGGGAACAGCGACGTGGGTCACCTGGACTCCTGAAATTTGGAACCGGTTACTGTAAGTAACTCTGCCTCAGTTCCCCTAACATCAGAGGAGAGAGGCCAAGCATGCAAAACATTCTAGAACACCAGGATAAACCATCATTCCTTCTGAGTTCTTTTCCTGTGTTTACTATTTACCCACCTACCCGCACTGTTAAAGTCATACCTAAGTATTGTAGAAAATGAAAAAGGCAAAAAAAAAAAAAAAAAAAGAAAGAAAGAAAAAGAAAAAAGAAAGAAAGAAGACAAAAAACAAAACAACCCTTAAACAAACCAAACCAAAAGATTTTATTCATTCATAGTCTCATCACCCGGAGGTAACCACTGCAAACATTTTGGCACATTTCCTTCTAGTCTTTTTAAAAATGTCTTTTATTTACATAGCTGAGGTCATACCTAAATGTAATTTTGGACTTTGCTTTTTTTCACTCAACATCAGAGGATAAAATTTTTTAAATGTTATTTTAAATGACTGCATAATAATCCATCATATGGATATTTTGTAATTTATTAACTGTTCCTTCACAATTAGATATTTAAGTTGTTTCCAGTATTTTTACTATTATAAATAACACCACTATGAACATTCTAGTTCATAAATCTTTGTATGCATTGTAGATTATTTTTTTAGGATAGTTTCCCAGAAATATAATTAGTAGGTTAAATGTCATGAATATTTTAAAGATTATGTAGAGAAATATAGTACTTTTTATAAACAACAAATACATCCTTTAAAAATAAATGGGAAGGCTTCCAGGGGTCAGAAGTTGTGTATATGTTTGTTCCTGTGTGTCGGGGGGGAGGGGTAGATGAGAGACAGAACAGACACTTTCTCACTCCTTGGTCAGAGTTCGATAATCCCTGGACTTTTTCTCTTGTGAGCTACTTCCCACTTTGGGGGCAGGGGGTACGTGCCGATTCAATATTGATCTGCTAAAGTGCCAGCAAATGGAAGCAAATTTCAAGTATGGAGTTTGTGTGCCTTTTGCAAGGAGATGCTCCACAGAACCAATTGGACTTGGCCCTTCAGCGTTTTTCACCGGGTACAGTGCTTTCACCACCGTTATCTCAACAGCTTCTCACAGCTTCTGGGTGGGATGGATTGGGGCGACCGTGCCCATTGCCAGGTCATTGGTCAGACACTCAGGCCCAGACAGACACAGCTTATCCAAAGTCATAGAGCTCACTAGAGAGCACTGGGACTAGCAATCCAGGCTCTTGGCTCTAGGGGTAAGTCCACTGTCATGGACTGAATTATGTCCCCTACCCCCATCAGCATGGTGAAGCCTCCACTCCCAATGTGACTGTACTAAGAGCCAGGGCTAACGGGACACCAAGATGTCCCTATAAGGTGACCCATGAAGTTAATCAGCCCTTTTAACAGACACCAGAAATAGAGATGAGACTACCGTATTTTGCCATGTATAATGTGCACCCGTATTTTTTGGCTCCAACTTGCAGGAAAAAAATCTTTCCATTTTAATTCTTTAATTCAATTATGCATTTATTTATATTTAGAAACAAAACTGAATATCATATTCCAGGGTATTATTTTGTGTAAGGATATTGTTACTGCTTTCTAGAGTTACACTTTTAGTGCATAAGCATAAATAAAAGAATTAAAAACACTTACGTAGATACCAAATTAGTACTACCCATGTATAATGCACACCCTTATTTTTCTCTCAAAAATTTGGGTGAAAAAGTGTACATCATACACAGCAAAATATAAATGTATCAGCAGAGACTCTGTCGGTTTGGATCAAAGGGAACAGAGTAAGGACGAAATAAAGAAAGTCTTTTTTTAGACTTCTGGGATTCTACAGGACAGAACAGTGGAGCTACTGAGTATGCTTTATCTGGAAAAATGACCCTGAAGATGATTCGGAGATGGTCAGGGCCACCATTCCCACTATGTGCCTGGAGGGCAAGGCGTTTGTTTCCTTGGTTTCTGAGACTGGATGCCCTTCCAGGTATTGGGAGCCAGGCTGCTCTTGTCTAGTGCCTCAAGGGGCAGAGCTACAGCAAAAAGCCCCAGGGGTGGGGCTGCTGCAGAGCAGAGAGGGCAAGGCCACTGCCTATGGCCATGGGGATGACTCTACTGTCTCTGTGGGCCTGTAAAGCTGAGCATCCAGCCAGAGGACTATTCTAGAGCTTTAATATTTAGTAGAATTTGCCTTGCTAGGTTTGGGGACTTGCTCTAAACCTATCACCCCTTTCTTTCTTATTTCTCCCTTTTGGAATGGGGATATCTATCCTATAATCTCCATTTCAGAAGCAAATAAGTTGTCTGGTTTTCACCAGTTCACAGATGGAGAGGACTTTTGCCTCAGTTTGAACCACACGCAGAGTCCCACCCATATTAGAATAGAGTAGATACTTAGATGAGACATTGAACTTGGAGTTGATGCTGGAATGGGTTAAGACTTTGGGGGCTACTGGGATGCAGTGATATATTTTGCATGCAAGAAGGACATGCATTTCGGGGCCAGAGGATGGAATAGTATGGACTGAACTGTGTCTACTGAAATTCATAAGTCGAAGCCCTTATCCCCAGCATGACTGTATTTGGAGATAGAACCTTTACAGAGGCAACTGACCTTGGGCAAATTAGCCTCTCCAGCCTGGTTTTCTCATCTGTGAAACAGGATACTATTAGTACCTGCCCTGGAAGATTATGGGGCTAATTAAAAGAGATGATGTATGCAGAGTTCCTGGCACATATTAAAGGACAATAAAAAATAGTTCTTTTCCGAGCTTAATTAATTAAGTTAGTTAATGGATGTAAAGTGCTGAGGACAGTGTCTGGAATTTACCAAAGTGCTTTGTCAGTCTCAGTTATCGTTAGTATTCCAGCAGATAGTAAGCCCTCCAAAGCCTTAAATCCTAACCGCCCCAGATTCCGGTTTTCCCCCCATTGAGATCACAGCTTTCCCTCCCGAGTGTGCTTCTCTGGGCCGTTTTCTCTGCCTGGGGCTCCAATCCTCCCTAGCTCAGATGTCAACTTTGGAAGCCCTCTCCTCCCCGCCTTGTCTCTTTTCCCAGTCAGAAGGAATGGCTCCATGATTTGTGTTCTGCTAAGAAAACAGCTCTATATAGCACTTAGTTCTTTGTGTCGGGTGGTTCCGTTAACTCTTTCGAAGCCTCCCTCCCAGGATGGCGGCCTCTGGGGACTGGTGCGGCTGAGTAGCCTCTGAGTGTCACCCCAGGCATCTGGGACAGTCCGGGACAGAGGAAACAGGCCACTGTGCAGAGAGGGGGCTCGCGCAAGCCCGAGCCCAGGAGTCTCCCCAGGCCGCGCCCCACCTTCAGTGAGTCCTTGCGGCTCAGCTCCGGGTCACCTGGGCCAGCGGAGTCCCAGGGGGTCCCAGAGACTCCGCCCCTGGCGCTCCCTCCCACCCCTCTGGGCGGGCCGTCCCCTCCTCCACCTCCGCAGGGCGGAGCGTCTCGCCGATGGCTGGGAGCGGGGCTGGGAGGCACTGGGCGGTCAGTGGGTTCCAGACGCGTGCCGGCTGGTTGGGGTGCTGGCATGGCCGCGTGCCTGTGAGTGCGGAGCGCGCGAGGGGCCGCTGCCACCATGCCCAGGGGTGTGGGTGCCG
>PVKM010022810.1:0-11693 GCA_004027735.1 Carollia perspicillata
GTATCAGATAATTTTCCCAGCTCTGACCTTGCATATTAGAAATTATGAACTATGTGGAAAGGACTCTACTGTTACATTGAGTCATTAATGAAAAGTGTTTGCTGAGCGAATAATTGAGTAAGACCCTGTGCACAGATCCCACAAGCTCACGAAGAAGAGAACAGTCTCAGGAGACCCGTTTTAGAAAACACTGAAAACTTACAGAAAAGAACTCTCTATGATGGCTTCTGCACTATTCAGATTACTCAAAGAAAAGATTTTGGCAATGCAATTTAAAATAGGTATTTTATTGAGAAACTTGCTTTGTCAGTGAGAGAGTAGAAGTTACAAATATTTTCATTTAATAAAATTAGCATATCCTTAATCCTAAAAACATCTCTTAAAAGCCTTCATTTTCAGAAACTGCAGATCATTCCAACCCAGGGGTTTCTTTTAATATCTCCCATGGAAAAAGGTGCTGCTGATTCCCTTCGTGCAAATAACGGAACATGTATAATATGACTTGTTCACAAACACGATAAATTCTCCACTTGAGTCTGAGCCGCCTGCATGCACGTGAGTTGATATCTCCATTGCTGTGGCTATGAAGGTCTCCTGGCACAGCGATGCGGCTTTCTGCTGTTGCCTGAGCGCTCTGAGAGTTACACTGTGGTCGCATGTAAGAAAAAAAGAGTTCTGCAGCAAGACAGTTCCGCTGAAACACATGGCAATTTTCTAATCATAACTTAAAACCGGTACAGGTTAATACTACATACACACTAAAGTATAATTTACAGGCATACCTTGCTTTTTTTTTTTTTAGCGTTGCTTTATTGCACTTCGCAGATACTGCGGTTTTTACAAATTGAAGGTAAGACCCCCCCACCAGTAAAAAGGTTACAACTCGCTGAAGGCTCAGATGATGGTTAACATTTTATAGCAATAAAGTATGTTTTGACGACGGTATGTGCATTGTTTTTCAGACATAATGCTATTGCACGCCTACTAGACTACAGTGTAGGGTAAACATAACTTTTATATGCACTAGAAAACCAAAAATTTATGTGACTCACTTTGTTGTGATATTTGTTTTATTATGGCGGCCTGGAACCTAACCCGCATATCTGCAAGGTGTGCCTGTACTTGTTAAGTACGTTAGGCTTCCATGCAGGTTTTAAGAAAATCACCTATTAAATGATTTAACCCTATACATTATTTTCTAAATGACTTTGGTATGAGACACTAAAAGTATGAGATAAATATTTAAAACATGTTTTAAATAAGTTAAACCAGAAGTGACACCTGGTACGTAGAGACTCAAAGGTCTTGGGGATCTCTCTTTAATTGACTGAAGAACAGAAAGCTTCCCTGAGGGCAACATTTAGTAATTTTCAAGTTAATTGATTTTTATACGTGGACACAAGGAAGGCTAAATTCTAAATGTGAAAGTAGGATGTTAGGCTTAAAATCTTGGCTTGAAATATGTAATTTTTTCTTTTTTTAACCGCAAGGAATAAGGTAATGAGGGTCTCCTTCTGCACCATGATGCTTCTGTGCACACATCAGAAATGATGTCGCAAGGCAATAATTTTGTTGACAAAATTTAAACAAATCTGCTCAAATTACTGTTTTTTGCACAAAAGTTAAAGATTAGACTATACTTCTGTTGATGGGTTTTGTAGGTGATCAAGTTTACGGAAGTTCTTTTTCTTCTCCTGATGGCATAGATTAGTCTCTGGATAGAAAAGCCAGAAAAGGTGAACCTTAAAGAAGTCATGTTTCCAGTTATTAATGATTACTGTCTGTCAAAGAAATAGGAAAATGTAGTAACACGGCCTCTTACTAGAATCAATAAAACTCTTTTTTAGGAGGTGCCATCAATAGGTGCAAAGTTGTCATAATTTAAGGTCCACTTTCTTCCAGCAATAAAGCTGCCAAATTTGGCAATTTAAAGGAGGAGGAACTTGAATGCTGATTTTGAATTCCAGCCAACAGCTGCAGGAGGCAATGTTTTAAAATGTTGGCATAATTGGTTTTAAATAATTATTTAACAATTAGTAATTATTATATTCATTCGGAACTTTAAATTTTGATCGTTTTGTTTTTCTTTTTCCTAAGTCAGTTTCCTGTGGGTTTTACATACACACAGAGTCACAGAATGCTGGCATGGGATGGGAGTGCATCTCATCACAGTTTACAGAGCAGACACCTGAGGGTCAGAGAGCTCATGACTTGCCCCGGGTTACTTACTAAAGTAACAGATCTGGGGCTAGAATATGACTTCATGTGGGGTTCTCTCCTTCATAATTTACATCTTAGGGGATAGGGAAGGATGCTCGATTTCTTTAACTTTCATGCTGGGGAGTGGCTGCATTAATAGCAGAAGGACTCTGCTCAGGACTCTTTTGAAGAAATCTGTAAAACAAGTACTCATCCCGAAATTCGTAGTCGTTGGTGATGTGTTGGATGACTCCCCCTTGCACCAGTCTATCTCCATATATCACAGCTTCGCCACGGTCAGAGGCAAGGCCAACTTCAATGAGCCAGTTCACCAGGTCACAGCCACAGAAGGTCCCGGCAGAAGTCTTTGCACCACACCTGTAGGTCAAAGGAAGGATTCACCCATTCGGTCTGTAAGTCTGCTATCACCACTGCATGACAGAGGACAAGCACGGGAAAATGGAAGGAGACGGGGGAAAGTAGCATGATAGTTAAAAGTGTGCAGGAATGAAACTGTTTTGAATATAAAGGGTTTACTTCACCAGACCCTAGAAAGACCCATTGGAGAAGAAGAAAAATATGCCAATAATGCTTGTGAAGACAGGAATGCTTAAGCCAAGACAAAAAAACCTCAGATGATGTAAATTCACCTACAAGGAAATACTCTTTTTATAGTAGATGTCCTTTTATGATCAGATGCATTCTGTAGACAGCTGAATATTACACATTTTGAAAGTTATACTCAAAGTTAAAATAAGCAATTTATCTCAGGAATGTTAAACAATATTTTTACAAGCTCTTAAGAAGGACAATTTTAAGTAAGTTTCTCAAATCAAACTTTATATTCTCTGCTTATCACAGTGCCCATGAGCAGCCTTTCTTCATGTCGTCAGCAGCCAAGACATTTTACTTAGGACACGTGAGCAATTGGCTGCATTAGGAAGCGAGGGAAGAATAAGTGAGACTTCCTTCGTTACAAATCTAAGATTTTGAAAATGTACTTTATGATTCTACTTCTTGATTATCAAATTTTCTTCCCAATGCAAATGTGGGGTGCCTTCGGTACCAACAAATAAACAAGGGAGAGAGAAATGTAAGCAAAAAACAAATGAATTCTGTACATTTTCATACAAATACACAATGATTACATGAATCTGTTCAGAAGCATCAGTCAAGCTGTGAAACCCAAAGTGCTTGACACTAGCAAACAGTGGGTGGAAATAAAGATAAAATGAGAAATAAGGGACAAAAATCTTAAGACATTTAACCACAAATTACTATACATTATATTTTCATATAAAAACTAGAAAAGAGGTTAACATACATGAAAATTTTCCTGAAGTACATAAAATTACAATAGTTTAACATCGGTATTTTACTTAAGGAGTAAGGTATCTTAATTGATGCTTTGCCACTGAAAACATCACTTTCAACAGAAGCCTGAATATTACAACCTAAGTTTGAGCCGTCTTCCTGCTTGCTGACTTTTCATTTATAGCCCAACATCATCTACCTGACACCACGGGAGTAAGATGTGCTTCCCAAAGACTGAGCAGGCAGCTCCGCCCACAACTGGCGGAACTGCGCAGAGAGGCACCGAGTGCGCCACTGTGCAGGCTGCAGAGCAGAGCCACTGCCGGCCAGGGCCCAGGCAGCCCCCTGGGACCCCACCGGGGACCCCACCTGGGACCCAGGCAACCTGCCGGCCCTGCAAATGGCAAGAGCTGTGCTTCCTGAGAGTCGGCAATCACAGTGGGCCTGGCAGAGCTAACCTGGCGTTCCCTTTTTTAATTTAAAAAGCAGGGTTTTGAAATAGTCATGTTGGTCCCTTTGAAGGTGGGAACTAACTTTTCTTCATAGTTTACCATTTCCAGAAACTGACCTTGAATAACCCCGAGACCCAGATATTTTGAAAAAGAGAAAAACTAAGGTTTGGAAAATTGCACTCGCCCAGGGTCCCACAGCTGGTGAGTGGCAGATCCGGGAGCTGAGTCCTCGTGTGTCGGTCCCCACACGGGGGGGGGGGGCCTTGTTCCACCGGCTCTATCGGGCTCCCTTCGAGCACTAACGCAATGGTGACTGCGTTAGTACTCACGGGTAATTTTCACAAATTTTTAAATTTTCATAGGCATAAAAGCATTTGGTTTTTTAAAGATGTTTTGTTTTTTCTTTTACAACTGAAAATATTGGTAACAGGTTTTTTTGGTTCCCTGCTGCATACTCCATTATTTTGAGTATTAGAAGAAAAAATGTGATGTCACAGACTAAAGATTTGGACTTGAGGTGAAAAAATAAGCAGAATTAACTTTTTTCAGTTTTAAATGTAAGTGCATTAAAAGTAAGCACTACAAGTAGACAGTCAGTTACTCCATCACACTAGCCCCATTTCAAGAGCTTAACAGCTACAAGTGGTCACACTACTAGAAAGCACAGACCAAGGTCAAGAGTGGTTTTTATTGTCCTCTACATGCTCACTGTGGTGCAAATGGTAAAAAAACTGTTTTATGTGCTGGGGAAGACACAGAATTCTGAAATTAGATGACAATAAAAAATGTTTAGTCGACTTCTGCTTTCCTCTTAATTTTGCTGTGAAGCTAAAACTTTTTTAAAAAGTAAAGCTTTCTGATTTTTTTAATTTTTACTTTTCAATTACAGTGAACATTCAGTATTATTCTGTGTTAGTTTCAGGTGTAGAGCATCGTGGTTCAACAGCCATGCCCTTCACAAAGCGAGCCCCCCGCTACTTCAGCACCCGCTGGGCACCATGCGTAGTTACAACATCGCCGAGTGTACTCGTATTCCCTATGCTGTCCTTTACATCCTGTGACTATTTTGTAACGACCAATTTGTATTTCATAATCCCGTCACTTCTTTCACCCAGTCCCCCAATACCCCTTTCCACTGGCAACCATCAGCCTGCAACTCTGAGTCTGTTTCTGTTGTGTTTATTAAACAAATGAAAGTTTGTTTAGAGTCCACATATAAGTGAAATCATATGGTATTTGTCTTCTCTGTCTGACTTACTTCACTCTCTAGGTCCATCCATGCCGTTGCAAATGGTAAAATTTCATTCTCTGTTATGGCCAAGTAATATTCCATTGTTTATATGTACCACCTTTTTATCTACTCATCTATTAATGGGCACTTGGGTTGCTTCCATATCTTGGCTATTGCAAATAACAAGCAGCAGAATTAATGAAGAGGCAGAAATTTCATTTTCTTGACAATGTCATCAATAATGTGAAACAACATACCACTAAGAGATGAGGACCACAAAACCACTTCTACACCCAGCGTCTTTCAGAGTTTCCGAGAGACACTAGGCATCGCCATAAAGTGAATGTTAATATTCAAGTACATTTTGGTTCCTTCTAAAGTTTTCACATTTTACATGAAAACCGGAAGTTGTACATGGCATTTAAAAATATAAAAAACAAGTGGTAATGGCTCTTATATACGTGCTGTTTCTTTTCTTTTTTTTTTTTTAGAGAGAGGGGATGGGGAGGAGAAAGAGTGGGAGAGAAACATCAATGTGTGGTTGCCTCTCATGTGTCCCCTACCAGGGACCTGGCCCACAACCCAGGCATGTGCCCTGACTGGGAATCGAACCAGCGACCCTTTGCTTCACAGGCCCGTGCTCAATCCACTGAGCTACGCCAGCCAGGGCTGTGCTGTTTCTTAAAATACAAACTGACCCATAGCTATTTTAACTTTTACATGTATATTTAATATTAAAAAATCATGTAGTTAGTCACAACCATATTCCTTAACCTGTTACAAACCAAAATTATCATCTAAAATATAATTATCTGGAACCTATACTTACCTCCTTTCTTTGACAATATTTCGGATACAGAGGTCACGGTGATAATGGATAAATTGTTGACAGGTCATTTTTATTTCCTCAGGAACAGGAGAATCCCTGTTTTCTGCTGTTTTTTTACCGTTCCATAGAAATCCAAGTCTGAAAATCAAAATTGAAGGAGACTGTTTTTAAGGAAAGAAAGCACGGAGAGAGCCCTTCCTGCTTATTACCCCATCACCGTGGCTGTTCCAAAGCTGTCAGTTACCAAAGCTGTCATCTACCACACCCAGACATTATTAGTGTCTGGAGCAGAAACACACTTAGCCTGCATTTGGTTTCCTATTCAAAGCAGCCTAGGGTGGAGGAGGCGGGATAAGGTGGGGTACTTCGTAAAACTGTTCTGGACATTTTATAGAACACCCTCCACACATGTGTGACCCATTTCAGTTTCTATCGTAAATCAAATTCCTTATTCTGCATTCTACTGTTTGAAATGCAAAAGTGACTTACAAAGATCAATTATTTTAGTTAATCATTTTCCAACTGCAGTACCCAAGAGACACATAATGGGATCTGGAATTCAGAACAATTCTGTTTCTGCCAGCCCAGACAATAAATCAGTTGACAGGTTTTTTTTTTCAAAGATTTTATTTATTTATTTACTTTTAGAGACAGGAGAAGGGAAGGAGAAAAAGAGGGACAGAAACAATGTGCAAGAGAAACATCTATCAGTTGCCTCTTGCATACCCCCCAACCACAACCCAGGCATGTGCCCTGACCAAAGATCGAACCAGCAACCTTTCGGTTCACAGGCCAATGCTCAAACCACTGAACCACACCAGCCAGGGCAAATCTGTCGACTATTTTAATTTATCAACATTATGAAGCTGGTAACTAAGTTCAGTGACTTTCCTATTATGCTTTTCCTCTCCAATAAAAGGATTATGACCCTAGCTATATAAAGATTTTATTTATTTATCTTTAGAGGGGAAGGAAAGGAGAGAGGGAGAGAAACATCAATGTGTGGTTGCCTCTTGTTTTTCCCATGCTGGGAACTGGCCTGCAACCCAGGCATGTGCCCTGACTGGGAATCGAACCGCGATTGTTTGGTTCGCAGGCCCACGCTCAATGCACTGAGCTACACCAGCCAGGGCTCCCTAGCAACTATATTTTAATGATGATGATGATGTTAACGATGATGAAAAAGAAGAAGGAGAAGTAAGAACAGTTACCATGTACTGGGCACTTTTGATATCATTAGTAGGAGAAATTCCATTGGCACTTCTAGTTTCTACTGATTTTGTCTTTGAAAACAAATGAAGAAGTACAAAGCTTTGTAACCCTTCCACCCTACCTATTTCTCCCTCCCTCTAATTGCACTATTCCCACTTCATTATTTTTCATAAAGAAATTCCTGAGCTAAATTCAAAGCTAATGCATTAGCTTCACCAAGCTAAGGAAAACCCAAAAATTTATAAAGAAAACGAGTTTTCTATAAATTGTCAGCTTGATAAAGAAATCTAGTTGTCAAAGGAGAAAGATAATCAAATAGAGACCTTTGGGGGCACATCACCTATTTCATTTCTAAATAAATGTTCAAGTTTCATTTTACTTTATATAGTTAATGGCACAGATAGAAGCCAGCATCCATCATTTCTTGTTAAAATGCAAATTACAATGTTGGACTGATGACAGTTCTTCTCATATCTTCTCTGCAATTATTTACAACAAATATGTGAATCAACACATCACCTTTTTGTGGTGTTAAGTCTGCCCTTCCTGTGGTCTCCCAGCAGTTACTTACTAAAGGTTTAAAAGTGGCTTTCTCATTACTGTTACAGATACAAATTTTTTTTCAAATAAATTTACCTTCTTTTGAAAGGTCGGATGATTAAATGTTTGTCCAGTCCAAAGATGGCAAATGAAATAAATCCCTACAGAAGAAAAAAAAGTTAGACTTTATGAATGCAAAAATAAAATTTCAAGACAGAGAAATTATGGAAGCCACCAAATTTAGTGCTTGGGGAAGCAAACCTGTATGATCAAAGCAACATTTTAAGTGCAACACACAGGATGGCTTCTATATAAAATCCAGTGCCTGGAGGCAGGTGTGACACTTGGCTGCCTCTTCCCAGTCATCCGCCCTACTAATTATGATGGGTGATATAAGCCAGTGCTGAGCCACGTGTGTGTGCTAGGGTACTGAAGAAAATGAAAACCAAAAACATTTTGGGCTATGTGTCTCTGTTTTTCCTTTTTTCGAAAGAAAAGAAAATATTTCACATTGTGCTTAAGTACTTATTATTTTTCTGTTAAAACTTCAGAAATTACAGACTTTAAAATGCTGTAGTATCTGAATATAATATAGCAACTGAACAAAATTTATGTGAAATGAAACTGGCTAGTGCTTAGGGAAAGGGCTTAAAAGGGGGTGAGGAGACAAACGGGCACCAGACATCACCAGCCACAGATCAGGACGAAGAGGGAGACAGGAAGTTGGGAACTGCCGTTTGGCAGGCGCAGTGGGATAAGGCTCTAAGAGCGGGGGTGGGGGAGGTTTGGAGGCGGGATGGCGAATGCAATATATTACATGAAGGACATACCTTTCTTTACCTGGAACTAAAAATAACAAAAAGGAAATCACCTGACTAGACACCTCAATACCTCCCCGAGAGAAAACAGGTGTCAGTGTGTGCGGGGGTGGGGGGTGGGGGGCACTGTGGTATCCCTCCCTCCTTCCAAGCACTTGAGCCATAGCTGTGGAGGCAGCATTTCAAATGCAACATCCCTGGTATTCGCTTTTGTCTGTGAAGCTTTCTCGTCCCTGTCCTGGGAAGGGTCAGCTTGAAGTGGGCTTGCAAAATGCAAAATGCTGTGCCCTGGCCAGTGTGGCTCAGCTGAAGTTGACCTTCATCCTATGAACAGCCTTTGATGTTTCTCTCTCTCTCTCTCTGCCTCTCCCCCTACCCCTCCCGCCCTTCCCCTCTATCTAAAATCAATAAGCATGTCCTCAGGCAAAGATAAAAATGCAAAATGCTGAGTGAGACTATGAGTTTTCAACCTAGTACGTTGTCGTTCTTGAGTACAAAATCTCACCTTAAACAGTATCCCCAAATGAGGTGGGCATCAAGGAGCCCCGGGGATGTACACATCTGTCTGTAATAAGCTGATTAAGGTCACTTGTTACCTGGATATGGCCAATTTTGATCCCCAATTATGGCAAAACACACTCAAAATATTTCAAAAAATTAATGTCAGGGAAAAACTTGCAGGAACATCTGATAAATGTTAACTAACTCATATGGCCAATTATTTTAGATTTAATAGGCAAACCCAGTAATTTCAAACAGTACTTTTTTCAGCCTGATATTCAATCAGGGGACAACTATTCTCTAACTAAAAAGTAAGGTATTGAATACAGAATCAAATTTCAAAATTTGCACATAAAAGTATTTTCCCAATATGTAACATGCCATTTATCCTTCAATACCCATTTTAATAGTGACGTAAAGATAGCAGCACTATTGTATTAGTTCTTCACAGAATTTTAGTTTCTAATTTTTAAACTAGGTATGATAATGTCCACTTTGCCAGTACTGTGGTATTTAATGAGGCAGTTAATTGAAAATGTCTAGCATTGGGTAGTACAGTGCATCCTCTCCAGGAACGACGAGTAACTACTGTACCTGGCCCAAATTTACTTATATACTGATTTACAATTTTTAGAAAAGATTTAAGTACCTGTTGTTCAAGAAATATCAAAACCTTTATCCAAATGTAAATGAAAGAGTATAAACCCATTTAAGTGACTAAACTAACTAAAGGCTTGGAGAAGATAAAGAATTTCCCAAAGTGACTTAGTAAGACCACAACGAAGTTTAAAAAGTGCTTGGAACATCTTGTCATGGCTTACATTATCATTATCCTAAAACCAAAGCAAAAAAAAACCCCTATTTCTGACTATAACACTCAGTGTGCATTCTGATGACTTGAACCAATATAATAATTCATCTCTTCTTGGAGACAGGCAGCAGCTGTCAGCTGTCACGCATACCAGCAGCTGGCAAACAAACTGAACCCTTCTGATTCAAAAGAAAACAACATCCACACTTGCCCCAATCAACCCATCTAGGCAAACAAAAACCCCTCAGAGTCCCCAGTAAATAAATACCTGGCCAAAGTTAAACACGGCACAGAAAAACTGTAACTCAACATACAGTCTCCCAGGCTCTCGGTTAAATAGCCACCATAAACAACTGGAAAGATTCTGAAATGGAAGGAGAAAATAGTATTTTTAAATGAAATAAGCTAATCATTTCTCTCTTTAACAGAACAATAACTTACCTACTTAATAATTAGGAAGAAGAACACTAAAGGGGGAAAACACCAAGAATACAGAGGCTTTGTCTTTCGAACAAGAGGTTTCAACTTCTCCCCTTGACAGATGTCACTCAGGCATCGTCTATTCTGATCAGATTTGAAGCAAGAAGACATAAGCCATAATACAGAAGCTTACATAACATATCAGGACTACCGACTAGGCTAAGACAGGACTGATTTTAAAATTAGTTCTACACAATGAAAACAATCACATCACTAAGCAACAATTCTTGGCAGCGTTTCTTTTGGATTTTTGTAACAGCCGTTACAATGGTGCTGGCTGATACCATTCTGTGTAAGTAACATCCCTGTGTGAAGAGTAAGAGGGTTTCCTCATGGATTATATGGTCCATTTCCTACCTCGGGGCAAGTTACACTTGAACCATCTCAAATAAGTATGTAAAAATAACTGACAATTCACAAAAGAGGATATGAAAGCAATTAAAAAACCCTTTAGTAGTAAAAAATACATTAAGAAAATGCTGTTTTACCTACAAAATTATCAAATTAAAATATAACAGTCAATGTTGGTGAGAATACTTTATAAATCTGTATTATGCCTTTGGAAAACAATTTAGCAAAATACCTCCGAAGGCACAGAAAGATTTATGTATATCCTTTGACCCAATTTTCCCAACTTTGAGAGTTGATCATAAGGAAATATACTGCATGGAGATGTTTATCAGAGCCTTTTTAAAAACTAGGAACAATTCATAAGGAATTGGTTAATTATATAATACATCTCCCCTATGGTTTATTGAGGAGCCATTTAAAGTAATGGTTACGCACAACTATGTAGCAACACGAAAATGCCTGACTTAAGTGACAAAGCAGGAAATGAATCTGTATGTATGATTAAAACTATGAAGAATGTACTAAAAAATAGAAGTCAGTGGCGGGGTGGCTCTTTTTCCTCTTTTTTTTATTTTGTAAGTATTATATGAAGTGGTTATGTTATTTTGATAGTTTAAAAATCATTTTTTAAAGTTGCCTGGTCCGAGGAATATCTTCTGAGAGACCACGCATTCCCCGGAGGTCAGCCGAGGAATGCGGCAGGGATAAGCGGCCCCGCACACATCACAGCAATACCTCGCCTTACCAAGCTCCAGGGTCAGAGTCTAGACTGAGAAAGTGATTCTAAGCAGAATAAGCTATTGGAACATTTAGGCAACAGAGTAACATGAGTTATTCATTCTTCTTTCCCCAAAAAACATTTAGCTCAAGATTAGGATTCATATAAGCCTAGCCGCCACCCCCCTGGGAAGTAGTAACCAAGTTTCTCCCAGATGCCTGAATAAAACCTTTGCCC
>PVKM010022811.1:0-12840 GCA_004027735.1 Carollia perspicillata
TTGCCAAAATTTAGCAGGCCTGCAAAAATCCTGGTTCATCCAAGAGTTTGTGCTTCCACCGTTTCTCCCTTTATAGAATTACTGAGGTGTTCACTTAGGTCCCCCTGGCACTTTTATTACCATTAGGTGAAATAGCTCTATGATGAATTCACACAGACCCTCTCAGAAGTCCTACGAGGCCTATGCCATGTCCAGTTTTCATAACAGTTAAAACATACTTCTAAAAATGAAGATACATAGACATATAATTGGACACCAAAAGGCCAAAAGTCTTTTTTGCCTTTTGCTTCCTGCCCCACCCCCCCCCCAACCTTTTTAAGAAAATTCACTTAAGAGTTGAGCAGACAGTCTTACTTTTAGGTATCTCAGCTTCCTCGCCTGCAAAATGGGATTAATGATATTGCGTATCTGACAGGACAGTCAGGGAGAACTAAATTAATTAGTGTATACGAAGTACTTCAAAGCGTGACTACTAGTACATTCTAAATGAATGATAGTTACTACAATTATTACTAATTTTAAAGGGAAAATGGCTTTTATGTAAACATTGTAGAAGATTTCAAGCATGATTCTGATCCACCAAAATCCAAAATATTACCAAGCATGTAAACGTGAGGTTGCCTTTGAAGCTGCCACCCAGGCTAAATGTTCCTCTGAAGGACTTCTCCAGGATGCCGTTTACTCTTCCCTTTATCCACTGCTGGGTAAGTCAAATCAAATTCTATCAGCTTTCTATTGCTGAGTAATAAATCATCACAAATTTAGCAAATGGCACCCACCTATTATCTCACAGTTTATGTGGGTCAGATATCTGGATGCAGCTGATCTGGGTCCTCTGCCTAGGGGCTCACAAGCTGCAGTCAAGTTGTTGGCCAGGCTGCATGCTCCTGGGGAGGCTTGACTGGAGAAGCAGCTGCTTCCTAGCTAACACAAGGTATTGGCAAAATTCGCTTCTTTGCAGTTGTAAGACTGGGAGCCCTCATCCTTTGCTGGCTGTTGGTGGAGACCTCCCTAGCTCCTGGAGGTCATCAATGGTGCTACATGAGCTTCCCAACCTGGCCGCTTACTTCATTGAGCTAGCAAGGAGAGGCTCTGGGCATGTTTGTTAGCCAGACAGAGTTTTCTATGATTATGTGAATAACAACCCATCACCTCTACTATAGGCTATTGATTAGAAGTAAGTCACAGGCCCTGCACACACTCAAAGGGGCGAGATTATACAAAGCCTGCACAGCAGGAGGCCACCTCAGAGGCTGTCCATCACTGTCACGAAGAGGAAAAGGCATTGCGCAATTTCCATTCAAGCTTCCCAATTCATTTTCCGGTCTAACCACAGAGGTCAGGCAAGGTTTAACTGTCTATTAATTAGAGGGATAAAACTCAGGGAAGACAGGGGAAAATAGAAAGAATCAATTTAACAGAAGGCCAATGAATAAACAGTTGCTCTCTCCATGTGATCTGTGGAAGTGGTGATGTCCATGTCCAAAACAGATCTCTAAATCCCCGGAGTCCTTCCAGAAAGGCTTTGGGGAGTTTTATCACAGTAGACAAGCTGAGGTGTATGAGGTCCAGGCCTAAGTCAGCCATCTGTGGGCACACTGGTTGGAGCCTTAAGGATGGAAGGCTGGTCCTGATCACGAGCAAGTCTGTTTTCCTGTAGATTAGTCAGGGATACAACTCTAACTTCCTTTAAATACACAAAGGATTTTTATCAAGACATCATCCAGTTATTCTCTACCCTTTCTGAAGAAGCAACAGGGGGAAATGGGGCTGAATTTCGGCAAGAAGGAATTTGTATAGACTAAGGGAAAAAAATCTTAATGGTAACGATCATTGGGCACTGAAACAAGCTATAAAAAGAAGACATGAAATATTTGTCCCAGGACTTTTTAAAAAATAAGCTAGACAACTATCTAGACAAAACAGGTAGTCCAAACGCAATGAAGGATTCGGTCCAGACCTTTCCCTCTGCTCGGCACATGGTAACACCTCAAAAATAAACACTTAGTAATGTCATAGTTGGCTTGGGCTGCTATAAACTAGACTGAATGGCTTATAAAGAACAAATTTATTTCTCATAGTTCTAGAGGCCAGGAAGTCAAAGATCAAGGAGCTGGCAGATTCAGGGTCTTGTTGGAGCCTGCTTCTTGGTTCTCACATGGCTGCCCTCCTACTGTGTCCGCACAGGGTGAAGGGGCAGGAGAGATGTCTGAGTGTCTTTTAGGGGCGCTAGTCCCACTTGTGACAGCTTCACCCTCATGACCCACTCACCTCCTAATGGCCCCACCTCCTAACACTATCACTTTGGGGGATAGGTTTCAACACAGGAATTTGGGGGGGGGGGCATAAAAACATTCAGTTTATAGTGATTAAATATATTGAAGTTTGTTGTTTGTTGTCAATGACCCACCTGATAGCATTACTTCTTAGATCACGATCCTTGGACAACCTGTATCAAATCATCTGGGGCACTGTTTAAAATACAGATTCCTAGGTCCAGCCATGGATACCATGAGTGAAAATCTCTTGAGGTAGGGCCTAGGTGTTTGCTTTTTAAACAAACAGCCCAGGAGTTTTTTATGCACACACTAAAGCTTGCAAACCACTGCAAATGAAACCTAATCCATACCAAACTTGAATTCCTCCACTCAAATGTCCTTACCTTACCCCCAACCCTAAATTTTAAATGCACAAAGATTGCCTCCTCCTTCGCGCAGCCATAAAAGCATCCCTCAGCCCCCAGGCTCCCATCCGTAAATATAGTCCAGCAATCCAACTGCATGGACATACGCAACGGCTGCTGCCATGCTGGTTCCCCAGGGAAATTACGTAATAGGCCTCTGGCACAGCCTGTGCTAACTAGAATTACAAGGGAACCCCCACCCCCATCTCCCCGGCAGTCCCATGTTCTGAGTAAAAGCCCAACAATATATCTGCTGCTTAGACCGTGGGGTGAAGGGAGTGGGAGCGTGCTCGGAAAAGTGTGTGTGGTTTGCTGCATCAAAACTCAGGGTGTGCCATCCTATCCGCGGCAGAGTTGTGGTCTGAACTCGGCGTTTCTACAAACCGTTCTTGAATTTTTGCAGGACCCTATTAGGGTCCCCAGGAGAGCTCTCATATGAAGTCCAAGAAATCTGAGGAAAATGTGGAGCTTACATGATGGACTAATTTCATTTCAATAAAATTCCCATATTACATTCAATGCGCTTGGCTTTATTAAGTTTTGTCATAAACGCTGGGAACACTTCCAAATTTAGGCTTGCACAATTATTTTTATTGGTGCGTTAACTAAAAATGGTATATGCATAAGTCAGAGTGTACATTTGACTTCATCTGGGGAGCCAAAATGAACTTTAGGTTGATTTATAGTCATTTTACCCTGTAAATGAGATACAGGAAATAGGGGTTAGAGTTTCTGATCCCAGCATTCCTAAGCCCTCCGCCGGTTCCATCCGCAGCCCTGCCATGTATCTCATGAATTTAAATTCAAAATGTCTATCGGCAACCCGCAAAGTCACCAAACAAAGAGGCTGGCTTATTTTCAGACCCAGAGCCATCCAAACTGGGCAAAAAAAATAGAGGTTTGTTGCACTAAAGTGGGACTAGGGAGCCCTCGGTGCTTTGAAAGGTTTTAATTGCTATGGAAAAAATCCTTTCAAAGATTTTTTTTTCCTTAACATGGGCCCCTTGGAAACTTTTCATAGGGGAACTGTAAAATATTTATACAGCTAACAGCACTGTTAAAAAAAAAAAAGGCAAGAAAGAAAGAAACGTAGAGCGGAATGAAAGGCAGGCTTGAAGCGAGCCCTGCAGATTCAGAGCCCCAGGGAGGGGAGGGGTCTGTGATTTCAGCCCCTGGGAAACAGGACTAATCCCTCCCAGCCGGGCCTACGGGCAGGGCCGATGTGTAGAAGACCCTGTGTTTGGTTTAAAGCTCTGCCGCTGCCATTTTGAAATTCTTAATTTTTGAACGAAGGGCCTAATGTTTTCATTTTGCACCAAGCCCTGGACATTCTGCGGCTGGCGCTGCTCACAGCGTCTCCAGAACTGCTGTTTTCAGACCTTGCAGTATGGTCCTCCCATCCCTTCTCTGTTCGCTTCCCTTTTTTCTGGACGACCCTACAGCCCTGACCCTTACTTTTGACAGTCCTAAACAGCATGTACTACACTTCCTGTCCCTTGGGGTGTCTGGTGTACATCCTACCCACAAGGCTTTGTCACCCCAGGATGTAGGAGGCTGACAACCCATATTCAAAACCCTAGAAAACATGGTACTGGCTTTGCGAATAGATGGAAAACTCGTGAATTCTGGAGGTAAAAGGAGCCATGGTGATCTCGTCTTGTAAAGTAAATGTAGTCCTGGAGAGAGGAAGGAAATTTCCCAAGGCTACTTCGATTATGAGTATCAGGTTAGGGGCATGGCTAGCTCATTCCACGGCATCTACAAAAAGGGGTGAGCACAGACAGTCTCAGCCCCAAACTGCTCCAGGCTCATGCGCACTCCTGCCTCAGGACTTTCTCAATTCTTTAATCAACAATGACATTATTAAAGACACAGCTGAGGAGATCGTCACTCTCTCCACACTGGCCCCCCAGATGTTTTCATTCCTTCCCACACACAGCTTATCTTTTACTGGTGAAGAGACTTGGTATTAAAAATAACAGTAAGTTGTGTGACCTCTTCGTGCGTGGCTCCAGCCTATCCATCGATGCAGACGACCTGGTAACCCCGTGGAAGGAAGGGAAAAAATCCAAGGCTCAGCAAACCCACAAAGTAGATGATTAACACGTGAGAAATCAAGATTTGGCTATGCCATGGCAGCTGAAGTACTGAGGGCAAGGGGACTCTCTCACAGAGGAGAATGGGTTACAGAATTACTACAACCTCATCACTCAGAGGGGACCCTCTGTCTCAAGCCTGACTTAATTGCCATAATTCAATTAGCATGCCTCCACTAATTATATAAGCTTTTAGATGACAGTTCAACAGCCACACTACAGAGAGTAAGACAATTTTTTTTCATTTTTAAGTTAATCTTAAATTAATTATAAGTAAATTGCACTGACTTCCTGCCTTCCACTGTTTTGTTGCAGAAAATGATCACACAATTTTAAAACCCTGGGTCTTATGCAAAAATAGGCATTTAGTACCATGTGGAATGATTATTGTATTCATAAACACAGAGAAGCAGGCCCTCCCCTTCCCATCCTTACTTTCCTTCCCGTCTTTCTTTTCGCTCTCTCTCTCTTCCTTCCTTCCCTTTTTTCCTAAATGACACTTTTTATCAAATGCAAGATAAGATAAATAACAATCACATTAATTGAAATAAGGGGTCATTTATTTTTCAAATTCTCAAGCCTAGAACAATGTCTGGTCCATGTTACAAGCTCAATAATAAATATTTGTTAAATGATTATCAATATTAGATATTGGATGAGATGCTCTGGGTGTGATAGAGAAAGGCTGAAGAGGCCTCAAGGCCCCAGTCCTTGATTTCAAAGAGTGTACACATTCTTTCAGGAGGTAAAATGTAAACACATGAACATAAGTCATTTGAAAACTACTTGGAACTTAAGATACTAAATGCTCGTCCACAACGCATTTTTCAATGCTTAGCATACAGTACAAGATAGTAGTAAATCAGATTAGCTCTTCCACTGAGGAAGATAAGATGGGCTTTCAACTTGAGTTATCATACCTGCATACAAATGAGAGCTGACAAATGTGAATTGCCTGCTTCAGACCAGTGGGCAGTGAATCCATCGCCACTGGAAACATTTCAACAAAGCAAAGGGTACTACGCTAGGATCGACCACGTACTAACTTGCAAAGCAGCTCAGATTCATTTTGATATACCTTTAGGGTTCATTTTCAACAACAGTACATATTTTTTTGTACCAAACCACACTGTTTTTTTTATCTATTCATGATAGTTGATTGAGTAAAAATCTATAGATATGTTGGAATTTTTATTGCTGTGTAAGACTCCAAAGATGACTTATCACAGAAGAAAGAATGGCCATTCTTTTTCAACTGAAGGCTATTTGTCCCACTCTTCTACCTAGCACTTCATTTTACTCAGTTCAGAATTTCTCTTATCATGCATTCGGTACTAAATAAAGTTACAGGAAGTAAGCAAAGTACAGAAACATTTACATTCCCACTAATATTATCAGATAAACAGGCTGTTTCAGTTCAGTTAGTCAAAAGAACAAAAAAATATTTTTTGTTCTTAATATTTTTAAATATTTATTTTTTTAAATATTTATTTTTAAAAATATTTATTTATTTGTTTATAGAAAGAGGGGAAGGGAGGGAGAAGGAGAGGGAGAAAAACATCAACGTGTTGTTGCCTCTTGTGCGCCCCCTACTGGGGACCTGGCCCGCAACCCAGGCATGTGCCCTGACTGGGAATTGAACTGGCAGCCATTTGGTTTGCAGCCCAGCACTCAGTCCACTGAGCCACACCAGCCAGGGCTCAAGCAAGACATTTTTAAACTTAGGTAACCATTATGTTATATAGGGTTAAAATGGCAAAGGAGATATTGGCTCCTGAAGATGAGACTAAACTCTGACCATCTTTCAGCTTAACCATCACTTCCTTCTGGAAACTTTGTTGCCTCTTCCCCAGATGTGAGACCTCTGGTTATTAGCTACTTTTCTTTACAGAACACTGAGCACTTGAAATTCATTAATTATTAGCAATCACTAGATGCTTGCTCTTCCCAATAGGCCCTAATCTCACCAAATGTGAATGCCATTAGAGCTGATGTTTGCTCACCACCATATTTCTGGCCTGGCATGTAGTGTGTCTTCTATAAACATTCTTTTGAACTAAGTAAAAGAAAGTAAGGATCTTTCTCATTCTGCCAAGGTCCCTGTATTACTTGGAGGTCTTTCAATTCTGCATGATAAACTTCCAGCTCAAACTACTTTAAATTTAAAAATGCAATAAGGCTTAGAGGCCAATAGGTTCATAAAACCAAACTTTGGAAAGGCAGGCCCAGAGACAATATTCTCTTCCCTTCATTTCAAGACACTTCGTGGAGGAATTACAGTTGACTCAGCATCAGTATGTGTCCATACTTTGAACGAATCAGTTTGGCTAGAAGTATACAGTTCTAAATTGGTCCAACCTAAGACCAGTGACCATCCCTGTGGCTGAGGAAGGGGTGTTATTTCTTAGTCCCACCAGCCACAGCCCTGTGTTGTGGGGAAAGCAGGAGGTAGGAAGAACCCTGGGAAGGATATTGAACACATAGAACAATGATGCTTATAGAGTCTCTCAGCCTGGTCTGGAGGAAGATGAGGCATTTCCACAGTTCTGGATTCTTAACAACAGTAGTCTTGCTATGGGTAAATTTATTTTATTTATTTTATATTTTATTTATTTTATTTTATTGCCACATGGATTCATGGCAGTTCAAATTACCATTGTTATCTCTACTGACCCCTTCCTGAGGAAGAAGTATGTATGCCCACAGGCCAATGGCAATATTACAGTTCAATTCAAAGAGTGCTACCAATATAACCAGCTGTGATTGGTTGACTCAGAAATAATGCATATATCATGCTTTGTTTTGAGGATGACTGAGGGGGCCGGAGTGGCAATGGGGTCAGGAGCAAAGCGTATGCCTTCTTGTTCCTGCGTATGAAAGTGCGGAGTGACCGGCCACGGCTGATTCCTCTGGAACCCTGGAGCTCCCTGCTCTTTTCCTGTGTGTTCAGGGTATTTTATCATGCTGAAGCTACGCATGTAAATCAATCCTTCTTACACAGATGTGTACAATGGGACTGATTTTTTTCTCTATGAGTTATACTTCCAGCCCACATGTGACTGCACATGAAATATCAATTTTTCCCCCCTTTTTACTTTGTGTGTTAAGTTGGGCCTCTTCTCTGTTTACACAAGAACAGAAGAAAAGTCTGAGGAAGGTAAAAGGGTCACAGGGCCCCTTATCCTGGCCGTCCACGGTTTTCTCCTGCCATTTCCTCTCATCCATCATTGTCCTCCCCAGAAACTCATCTATTTCCCTTGAGATTCGATGATTTTTTCCTAGGTAATTCCCCTTTTAGGGAACTTATTTTAAGGTCATTATGTTCTACAGAACAGTTTTGCCAGAACTTTCCTGTAGATCCCGATTTTCTGTCTACTCAGATTCTCTTTACCTTGTTCAGGCCACGTGGGGAGTATTTGCATTCTTTCTGGTGGGGGGGTCACTGTGCCAAAATCTCACACCACATGTATTTTTCTATTTGAAGTCATAAGATCTTTATTTTGCATTCCTTCGCCATGAGCCACCATCCATTTCCCGCCCTTCACCAGGGTAGCTCGGGCAGGAGTGCATCCCCCGGGGGAATGCCCAGAAAGGCCCCCGAGATGGGCCCTTTTATCTGTCCTTTTGGCAGAGGGGGTTTGTGCTCGCTTGTTTACTTTGAGATAAACACTTTCAAGTTCTAGTGTCTCCAACTGACTAACGCCCAGGTACTTTATGCTCATGACACTGATGTCACAGCTGTGTCAGTTAAAAAATTAAATACATAAGCACAGGGCCTGAGGAAGAACAGAAAGGGCCTAGTTAGGAAATGGACCAGATAGAGAAACACTTTTGCCTTAACATTCGGCTCTGCCCTGGTAATGAAGATGGGATGGAGGAGTGGAGGTGCACACTGATTCTCCGGACAAAGGGTCTTCAGCACCGTTCACTCTTGTATTCCGTAGAACACTCCTCCCAGAAGATGTGGTAAATAAATAAATAAATATCCCATGGTCAGATAAGTTTGGGAAAGGACATATCAGAATGCACAGAGCATACTAGCATGTTACAGGCTCTGATGGTTTCACATTAAATAAACCTATTGAACTTGGTTTAACTCAGCACTCCCAAAACTTATTTGAGCTTGAAACACTTGCCACAGTTTACCTAGAGGCAGTGACCGGCAAAACAACATTCCTTGGACTACCTAATTAGAAGACAAAGAAATACAATGCTGTTATCTTAAAACTGACATGCTCTTTGTAGATCGTAAAGACATAAATTTGATTTCCTTCTTAAAGCGTTGCTTCACCGCATCTCTGAGATCGGAGCCACAGGGCTCCCTGACCCAGGGGCCGTGCTCCAGGGGCGGGTTCTTGACATGTTGAGTGAGATGACAGGCAAGAGACAGGCATCAGGGAGAGGGAAAAGATTCTTAAATTTCTTTGAGCTCCAACTTAACATAACTGTGAGTTAAGTTTGGTGACCTGGGTAGAATTTCACGCAAGGGGTGTGTATGTAGGGAGAGGAAGTAGTGGGAAAGGGAAGCCCACTGTTTCCTGTGCCAGCAGCATGAGGGTGACAATTAGAGACAGAGAAGGTGGAAATGGAATTAGTTAGATTTGTCCCAAGTTTCCCACATGAGCCTTTGGGTAGAGAAGGAGGAAAATTGCGTATATAAGGAGTGCTCATGGCCCCTAGTGTCCGACCTAGGAGAGCGGGCAGTTTGGACTGTGGTATGGGCCCCAGGGACAGTAATTGGAATTAGTTTTATTGCCCTGCCCTGAGTTTCTGTATGGCATGGATGACACCCACAAGTTCATATAGCATTCAGAAGGCAGGTGAATTGAGAGTCAGTGCATTTTTTTGTGGGCTAGATAGGCCGTGTGGCAGGGATCCTGGGTATCCTTAGCATCCAAGAGAGCCAGGATGAGGCTGAGTCAGCCAGCAAGGGCCATAACCCTGACCAAAGCAAGAGAAGCCAGAGCACTGGGGTCACCAGCGCCGACTCCAGTATTCATACCAGCAGGAACAGACAGCAAATACAGGTCACTGTGCAGTGTGACCTCCTCACTCCGTCCCAGCAAAATCACGCAGGCCCAGCTGCTCGCCCTACCTGTGTGCCCAAGTCCATCTGGCAGGGAATTAGGAGAAAAAGAGGCCAGAAATAATTAAGACTCAACCATGATTCAAAAAGACTAGTTTTACTTACAGGGATTTCTGCATTCAGGATATTTACACTTTGGGACCAGACTAAAATTTAAACTGAATGGACATGTAGTTATTTCCTGCCTACCCATCCATAAGGTGGGGCCTGTCAGAAAAGCCAGATTGAAAGCAAACAATATAAAGAGACTACATCTCTCTACACATTTGAGTTTTGTTGTGATTGAAATTTCAGACCTTTCAGACTATCTTTTCCTGATATCCATAAAGCTTATCTGGGGCCACTGAATCCCCAGGCATTTGTTTTACTTCAAACTGCAGGGTTGCCATAGCTCACCAAAAGCTTACTGTGTGCTGCTATGAGGCCGGCTTATTTGGCTGGCCGTCTCACTGGACCATGAGCTAGGTCACTGCGGAGGTCTGATTTTATTCATTTAGAAAGATGCTTAGCCCCTGCATCTCTGCTGATTCTTTACAGGGGGATCTCACTGGGGGATTCTTTCTGGTTAAAGGAAGAAAAATGAGGCTTCCTTGGAGAGTTCAGCAGCACCCATCTTTCTTTGTAGGTACAAGGTCCTTTCTTGTCTTTGTTTCCTTCACCTGTTTTCAGCTGCTCACTTTCTTTTTCCTTCACCTCTTCCCTGGGGATGTTTTGGAAATGAAAGTGACACCGTCTGAGAGAATGAAGACGTGATCCTGTCTGTGAGTGTTCCCAAATCCTCCTGAACTGTGACTCAGGAAGAGTCTTAGATTTATATGACATTTTTTGGCTTAAAGAAAAAAGAGTTTTCTATTCATAGTTTGATAATCTCGCAATCTCTGAATGATTTTCCTGTCCTTGCCTTCCTGTCCCCTTCTACCATTGTGATCTCCGTAGACCGGATATGGGTTGGTATGCCTTTATAGTTTCTATACCCAGTTCCGTGTTCCCACAAGGCTTTATAATGATGCATTTTGTTGGATCATAACTGAACTTCTGCATGTTTATTTCTCCTTTAGATTGTAAGCTCATGAGAGCTTTCTTTGCCTTCATTAATGCATCTCCATGTTGTACACTATGAGCATTTAGTATATGTTTGCTAACTGATAAAACTGGATATTTTACCGTGCCTTACAAGCAGGAAAAACAAACTTTCCCAGCGAGTACAGGTCTTTATATTTTCTGTCCCCGTTTGTTCCTCAAGCCTATCAGATGTCATAGAATGTCTGCCCTCCCCTTCAGCATCCCTCTTGTTGAAGAGAGGCCTGGGTATTTCAGGAGGTGCCCAGGAAGACAATCAGAAATAAATCCATCTTTATCTGTTTGCTCTGACTGCTTTGACATGGGCCTTGTTGTGGGAGCCACTGACAGCTCCTGCAGACATGAAACCCTCAAGGTGCAAAATGGTACTGGGCTCCCTTCAGGTCTCACTGCACTGGAGCCATGCTGAGACCCAGGAGAGACTCGAGCAAGGTTCTGCCAGGCCCTTCCCACGAAAGCCATACGAGAGGAGTGCGTCTCTGTAAGTGACTACTCCTTAATCCCTTTTGGGTCTCAGTGCCAAAGGGAAGCTTTCTCTAGACTCCCAATTAGAGACTAAATATCTATGTGTACTCTTGTCATACCTGTGGCTTTCCGTTTCATAATTTTATCATGCTGAGCTGCAAGTGCCAGGTGGCTTCTGTTTCTTCCATTAGCCTGTAAGCTCCATGAAGACAATGATATTATCTGCTTTGTATACTCTTGTATTCTCTTTACCTACCATTACACCTGGCATATTATAATAGTGATAATTATAACAATAATAATAATGTCATGGTGAAAATATATATAGTACTTTCTCTGAACTAGAGTGCTTTGCCTACAGTAGCTCATTCACTACTCACAACAGCTGTTTAAGGTAGATACTATTATCACCCACATTTTTTTTATATATGAATAAACTGAGGCCCAAAGAAGCTTAGTAATTAGCCAAGGTCACCTTGCAAGTAACTAGTAGAGCTGGAATTTAAACACAGTAATCTGGCTTCAGAGCTCACACGCTTAATCCCTAGACTACAGTCCAAGACACAAACAATGCTATCATATCTACAGTGTTACTTACTGGGTAATGGACTCATTCTTTGAAGCAGACATTCAAACTGGCCAGAGGAGACTACTGTCAAGAGGGTGGAGGGGACTCCCAGCATGATGGGGAGCGGGGACCCCAAGTTTATGGACGGGACAGTGAATGTGAACAGGGTGTAGGAGTAAATAAGGGTAATAAAAGAGTAGATGGTTGGAGACCCTGGAGGAGAGTAGGGGACACAGTTAGGAGCTGGTATAAGTGGGAGATTTGAAGGAGATGGAGATACATCTGAAGCAGATTTTGGGCTACTTTTTTGTGTGAAACAGTCTCTAAAGTTCTTGCACCCCCTCTTCTTGAAAACCTTCCATAAAGATCTACATTATTTTTAAATTTGGCTTTCTTTCAGCAAGACACTTTGCTAATACTGAGCTACACAGAGTTTCAGAATTCATTCAGGTTTTGTAGGCCGTCTGTGTGTGAGTTAATTGCTGCAGCCTCAAGCCTGTCTTTGGGTCTCTTGGGGAAAGAGTGAGGAGAAATGGCCATGGTTAGAGCTTGAACCAGCTGCATTTAGGATTGCTGATCAAGTGTCCTTCTGTTTCAGAGTTTGAGATAAACCTGTCCAAGAAACTGTGAAAGAGAAGGAAGGAAGGAAAGGATGAGATGGGTGAAATGAGAACAGGAGAAAGCGAAAGAGGATGTAGAAAATACCACTTCTTTGATTTGTATGGTGTGATTTCTAAAACTACTCCAGCCTCTACGTAAATCTACAGGATTTATGTGGCTTCCTTAATCACACTTACTTCTGAAATGGAATTTTCTGCTTCGGAGCCTTTGAACGTTGACATCCCAATACAATATATTCTTT
>PVKM010022812.1:0-21578 GCA_004027735.1 Carollia perspicillata
GGGGTGGGAGGGGAGTGGCGGGGGTAGAATGCAGACAACTGTAATTGGACAACAATAAAATAATTAAATAAAATAATATGTTAAGATAAAATGTTTGTTGGATTGAATAATATAGGAAAAGTATAATGGGAAGTTTTCCCTTTGCCAATGCTGCATCACAAAGGCAGGACACACCTTGATTGCTCTCACAAGTACTCTCTGGAAGAAAAGAAGAGACTCAGTACTTACACAAAGGAAGAGCGAAGGCTGGGTGGAAGAGTTCAGCAAACTGGAAAGTGAACAGATAAGCTGAGTGAGGAAACTCCCTTTTATGGTGTTTGGTTTGGGTCACATCTTTAGGGTATGTGGAGGAAAATTAAAGTGAAGAAGAAGCCCTGGCTGGTGTAGCTCAGTGGATTGAGCGCAGGCCTGTGAACCAAAGGACCACGGTTGGATTCCCAGTCAGGGCACATGCCCGGGTTGCAGACCAGTTCCCAGCAGGGGACCCATGAGAGGCAACCAGACATTGATATTTCTCTCCCTCTCTCCTTCCCTTCCCCTCTAAAGATAAATATATTTTTTAATTTTAATATTTTATTTATTTATTTTTAGAAAGAGGGGAAGGGAAGGAGAAAGAGTGGGAGAGAAACATCAATGTGTGGTTGCCTCTCATGTGTACCCTACTGGGGACCTGGCCTGAAACCTAGGCATGTGCCCTGACTAGGAATCGAACCAGTGACCCTTTGCTTCACAGGCCTGTGCTCAATCTACTGAGCTACACCAGCCAGGGCAAAAGATAAATAAATAAAATTTTTTAAAAAGTGAAGAAGAAGATTATTTTTAACCTTAATATGGTTTTATTACTTGAGACTCAGGCTAACAACATATTTAGAGAGCTGAAGGCACAAATGCAATTTATTCTGTGGTTAAATGTCATCAGATGAAGTTACTACACATATTTTAAAACTATCTCACTGTGTTAGCTCATTTCTCAGTACCAACCTATTTGCATGAAGAATTTTTAGATAAATATCATATTCTAGCACGTTCCACCAAATAAAAAGGTAAAATAAGCATACTGGTGAAGCTCAACTATTATGGAGGCAGGCTCTTTGACTCAAAAGCTAAGGAATTTAGCTACTATGTCCTGATCTTACAGTTTTCCAACAACTGACATGTCTCACGGACAGCTTTCAGATCTGTTCCTAGGAGTGCTCGTGCTTGTCCTCCTCAAAGGAAATTCACATTGGTGGCTTCAATGAGAAATGGGGGATCTGAGGATCTCACTGAAGTAGAGTTCTACCCCAAAATTTTCTCTCATGAATGCAAATTTCCTTGAATCCAAAAATAATAATTAGTGTTGTTATTATTACTATTTAATGCCTAGTTACACTATGCTATGAACTGTAGTGAGTACTTTTCTTATATTATCTTATTAAATTATCATGAAGACCCACCTAATACTTACTATACTTCTGGAGAAAGAAATTATTATGATTCTATCTTATAAATAAAGAGGGTGGGGCTCAAACAGGCCAAGTGTTGTAACTTGGGTCCAATTTCATTTGACTATTAAGTGACAGAGCCAATACTTAAACCTCATTCTTTGACTCCCAAGTATTCTATCTGTCAGGTCTCCTTCTAATGTCTGTAAATACTCTATCTCCTAGTTCCTACTACCCACATTCTAATCTTCTCTACCCTGACAAACTTGTTTGGGACATAAAGCTGAAACAGGAAGCCATCATCTCTAGTTCTAGGAGTCATTTCTTCATTCTTTCATTTACTCATAAAATTTGTGTAGAGGGAGCAGTATGAACTGCCGTTACCTTGATTAAAAAGACAAAGAAAAAAATAATATAATCTTTGCTACATACGTTTACCCATAGCCACCATATATCCCAGACTTTTTAGAGGACATACCTAGTTTTAAATATTAGGTCACTTACTTCACCTGGAGTGCAGAAAATATAGTTATCCTCAAAGACAGGTGGAAGCAAACTTGGGCACTCAGGCTTCCCATCTCTGGACAAATTTAAAAAGCTGAGCAAAAGAATAAACAACCTCTAACAATGACCAAAAAGTCCCTTTTAAATTACCATAAACATAATGATGACAATTATAATATTCCAATATGAAACAAAACAAAAACAAAGAACAAATGAGATTCACACCAAAGTAAACCTCAGTACCTAACAGACAATTGTGACAGGATAGGAACCACTGTTTATTGAGCATCTTCTATGTGCCAATGCATCACATAAACTCTCACTTAATAAATGTTCCCTTTTTTCAGGTGAAAAAACTAATGCTCAAAGAAATGATTTAAATCTCCCAACCAGTCTAGTATATGACAGAGCCGGACACAATTTGATGCAAAAAGCTGTTGTCATTCCACTGAATCGATTTTAATCCTAATCCAATTTCTATGTCCAGGCAGCATGTAGGTTGCAAAGCAAGGTCTCTGAACAAAGAATGAAGTCTACCCTGGCAGATACCAGTCTCCAAACAGAGAAGAGGCAGAAGACAGATTTCGGCCTTGAAGAATGGGAGGTTCCTTTCTAATAATTTGAGCTAATGTCCACAAAGTCCTTTACAGTTTGTGAGATCTTTACCTAATTTGATGTGACAGTCTTGTGAAATAATGGATCGGTCGATTAGCACAGTGGTTAGTTTCCCCAGATTTCAATTCCTCAGAAAGAATAGAATAATTCAGAAGCAGAAAGACTCCTCCCCAAAACTGATTAGTTCAAAGAAATGTAGAATTTGCCAATAATTTTACCTTTTTTCTGATTTTCAAAACTCCTTCTGAAGTACTGAGACAGTTATGTTTGAAAATCATCACACAGGTGTCGGTATAGAGAGAGTGAGTTTCGTTCTCCACCACAGACAGAACACAGTGATTCAGGTAACCTAGGCCCTCCATTTCATCTATTCAAAATAGCGAAAAGAGTCAAATTACAGCAAGAAAGAGTACAGATGTTTCTGGCTCTGGCTCCATTTTATTTCTGTCCATTAGCCTCAACAAAAAGTAAATTCAAGAACATAAAAGACCCTGACTGTTAGAAAAAGAAGATACTATCTACTTTTCCTTCCTGGACACACTGCGATAGGCATATTTTATGGTGGTTACATTTAAGCAATTAATTCATAACATGACAGAGGCAGCATGTAAACAGACTTACAGCTTATTTTTAATAAGTGCTAATACATTTATGTCCTTCTTGCCAGACTCCCCTTCTATAAACATTTGGCTTCCCAGATTACATCCATGAAAATTAATGATCTGTCACTAGGCTTGCCTATGTCTTAATGAAGTAGTTACTCAGAGTGATTGAAGTCAGGTGTGAGAAACCTGCTTCTCCTGTGGATGATAAAGCACTTTCCTCATTCTTTGCACAAATTTAATTAGGTGAAAACCAAAAAAAAAAAAAAAATTAATTACTGCCACACAATGATTTTGTACTTTTGTAATGGGTTATAGAGTGGGGGTCCCAGAAAATAGCAGAGCATATTCCCCACAAACCTGGATTGGGGGAAGGGGGAGGTGAATGATACTTTGCATAACAATGGCAAGTTGTGCTGCTGTCCTGGGCAAAAGGTGTAAGTGGACTTCAGAGAGTACAGTGACTGGTGACATAGCCAGGGGAGGTGGATGCCCACCCCAGATGCCCCTGTGTCCTGGGGAACTCTTGCTCTGACTAAAGATGGCAGTTGAAAGAAGGTAAAAGATACGGGGGAACTAGCAAAAGTAGCACATCATAGGACGGTCTGGATATGAAGTTATCTAAGAAGTTGTAGGCCAACCATTTAAATAAGGGCAGTCTGAAATAGAAGGGGTTTTTCTGCCATGCAGCCTGGGGTTGTAAGGAGGAAGATGCCATGCAGTCTGTAGTAAGGTGGCGGCCATGCATGTTGGAGGAAGGGTGTAAGGAGAGAGCAGATGGAACTGTGCATCGACCTGCCTAACCAAGCACAGATTTGTTGGAGGTACTTGAAACAGAACTGGGACTGTTGAGCTGCAGATTTATGCTCCTATGAAGGACGTACGAAGAAGTCATTCCCTTAGGACGTGAGCCTTCCTGGATTCCACCATGATCCAGTGTAACACAGCACATGTGTCCCTGAACCACTACATGGAGGCTGAGAACGATGTACCCTAGATCCTGAAGGAGAGAGCCACTGTGGGAGGATGGTGACTCTGAAACCCACAAGTGCACATCCCAGAGGGGATGGAGGCCCGTTTATGCTGCCAGCCTAAGCACAAACAAGGATGTGGGGAACTTCTGGGCATGGTTTTGGCCTATAGCCTGGTGGGAAGAAAGGGAAGTTCTGGGTCTCGTGGGAGAACAGGGCTCTGAGCAGGAGGGCTCTCAGCAACCCCACCACCCCAGACCCGGAGGTTGGAATCCTGTAAACAAAAATCTGTCTCCTTCAACACTACTTGTTGGGTCATGCATCAGGGAACCACATGGATGAGCCCCAATTTGCTCGGTTACACTTCCAACAAGCAAAAAGAGGTTTTGTTGATGTTAGAAAGCTTTTCTGCACAGAAAAGGCAATAAACAAAAGACACTTCAAAAATTCAAATGTGTTTGTAAATTCCTAGCTTTGTGAAAAAAATGCATATTCATAAAAGTAAATATCTTTATTGAGCAACTCATAATTCACAGGACTAAGTGTTACAGAAAAGAAAGTAAGAGTAGGGGGTGGTAAAGAGTAACCACATGTGGAAGAGGACAGGATAAATCAGTGGAGTGATCTCCTCCAAGGAGATGGCACATGAGCCGAAGTCTGCGTGTCACTAAAGCCAGCCAGGAAGAGGTCTGCAGGAAGAGTGGTATAAGGGGAGAAACCCCCAGCCCTGAGACCCAGGGGTGGGGAAAAATATGTCCCGCTGGGCAGAATTTCTTAACTTTAACATTAGTAGCATTTGGGGCTGTACAATTCTTTGTTATTGGGTGTTGTTCTGTGTATTGTAGGATGTTTAACAGTATCCCTGGCTTCTACCCACTAAATATCAATAGTATCTCATCCCAGGGCAGTTGTGACAGCCCACAGTCCTCCAGGCCAATGTTCCCTGGGGGATAGACATCTCCCATGGTTGAGAATCACAGTGCTAGAGGGAAAGACTTAGGCTATGGGGCTGAAGCAAGGGGAAGAATTAAATCTACAGCAAAGAAATAAATTAAGCCAGAATTAAATCATCCATACAACCCCACTTCAGACCTCATGACCTCAGACATCCTTGCTGCCTGGCATATGGCACAGCCCCACGTCAAATTCACACTGGAGAAAATTGTAGTCTGACAAAACCAGGGGCTTCCCCTATCATGGGGAACCAGGGAACACCCCAGGTGTTGGGTGCCCCACTGCCTGTGTCTATCCTCAACATGCTCATAGCCCTTTGTACTCCCTCCATCATCCAAACCATATCACTGGGCTGCCCACAGCTGGTGTCCAGTAGCTTTGTCTTCCTTAGCCAATTTACACAGATGCCTTGGTTACTTTGCAGAAGAGAAAAAATGTATCATCTCAGAAACCAAGAGAGGTGAATGCACCAAGACTTGAGCCATAATGGCATGAGGGTAGAGATTATAGAAGGTAATTTCTTGAGAAAGAAGTAAGCCACTTGCAAATAAGGAATCTGGAATTTAATGCATGTTTTTATACATATTTTCTTATCTATTTTGTTTCTCTATATATGAAACAGGATTGCCTTGATTAAATACCTGTTCAGTCACCAGATAAGTCTGGGAGAAGATGGGTTGTAACAGCATCCCCTAAATAGGCCACTAATATTCATAGACAAACAGGTGAAAGTGGGGAGAGAAGTACACGGTGGAAAAGTAGCAATGGATTCTCCTAAAAAAGTAAGCTTTGCTCCAGGATAAATTACTCATACATAGTTACAGAACATGTTGACCAGGAACAAGAAGTAGTCTCATCTTTTCTCTGAGCCCCCAAACCAGATGATGGTCCAAAGCTTGTGCTCTCAAAAAATATCATTCCAATCCTCTTTATGGGAGGGCAAGAATTTAATAGACACACCTTCCATTTAAAGGAAGTTTATAAATAGTGCTGCTTGTTCATATTTACATTCTTCTATGTCACATTTCGTAACAATCAAAAGTTTGTAAGAGAATTTATGAAGAAGGGTGAGTGGAATAGAAATTATTTTATACTGGATAGGAGAAAGCTGGTGGTCTTTTTATGTTTAACTTAACACTTTCTTAGCATTGTTATGTGCCATAAAGTTATAAGAATCTTACCCATACTGATGCACTAGGTTTCATAATAACACCATGAAGCAGGTGCTATTATTTCCCCCACTTTAAAAATGAGAAACATAGGCACAGAGAGATCAACTGACTTCAACAAAGTTGCACAGCTACTAAGTAAAGGAGGCAAGATTTGAATCCAAGCAGGGTCTAAGAAGCAACCCCTCATACTGCTTCTCACGGACAATTCAGAAGGAAGAAACATGAGGGTTGTATGTTTGGATAGAATCAAGAAACACATTCCTCCTAAGAATCAAAGGCCTAACACAGAAAAACTAAGATTTTAGGGTAAACGCAGAGGGAAAAAAAGCCCTGGCTGTTTGGGTTTAGAGACACTACACAACCTTATTTCCATGACTATGGACCCCAGTTTCTGAAAATTTAAGAAAAATAATAATACTTTCTAATCATTGAGTGCCAATTTATGATCAGAAATAGGGGGTTGGGGGAGAATGGATGACTTCACAGGAGACTTTCCATTCCCTGGTTCGCTTTCTGGCAGATCCATGATCCACCTCGAATCTGACATCAAATAGATGGGGCTTTGCATTCCCAGGAGTCTCTCGGAGTTCTGTTTCCCTGCCCACTTCACCCTCGGGGTTTAGAACTATCTGTATCTTTTCATTTTCTGCAGCTCTTTGAAATACAACAAAGGGATATGGTACATTCTGTGGCAAGCCCCTGAATAGTGTAATTCTAAGTATGAGAGGCATCAAACAACAAAATGCATGTTTCCATCCCTGACACAAGCATATTTCCTAATAAAATGAAACATCAGAGGCTTCTTGTGGGCAATACTGATGTCACTGTAGACACTAAAAGAAAGAATCTTATCTGGATAGAATTTGAGTCAAAACAGCATACACGATTGAAAGACGGCAGAGCTAGACATGCATTTCTTTTGTCAGGTCTCATCATAAAAGGATAATCTGACTTCCCAAACCACTGACACATTTTAATACTCATAGATTGTAACAGTGTGAAAATCTTTGGTTTTTTTCCCTAGTACCAAGCTGGACCAATCATAATGCAGTTGCTAGAAATATATAAAAAAGTGATTCTTTAATAACTCAAAAAAGAAACGGCTTGAGTTTACAGGGGAACAAGCTATAAGGGAGGATGGCTGGCAGGCAGACTGTGGGAAAAGTCATGATCCACGCATGAAGGGAGACAGTTCAGGCTGAGCTCCAAAGCCAGGGAGGGGTCCAAGACAAACGTCATTATCCTATCAACAAATACTCACCATATTGCTACTTTGTTCTAGGAACTATGCTACCTGTTGCAGTATCTCACTTAATCCTCTTAATGATCAGGTGAAATAAACATCACTAGCCTTTTCGATTTAAAGCAGATTAGGAGCTAAATCTCGGAGAAATTAAGTATCATGCCCAGGCCACCTGCCTCATTTGGAACGCACCTGCAGATCTGACTATGTTCCAGGTCGGAGCTCAATAAATGGTGGCTTGAGGATATTAATCACCATTATGTGTTTCCATCTCAGTATTCTAGCCCAGCACATAGCTCTCAATAAAGACTGTTGACTCGATGAGGCAAATAAGTCAATTAGACCACAAATAAATTCATATTGGGCAAAAATAAAATAGAGAGGTAAACCTGTGGAACAAAGGGAGACAACATGTGGCTCCTTCTGCCTGGAACTTCCTCCCTTCCCTTCTTCATCTAAGTAATTCATGCTCATCTTGAAATCTCAGAGACAGTCTACTTTCCCAAGGTCCTTCTCTCCCTGACTAGATCAGATTCCCTGGTTATGCCTCTTATAACCCAGGAACCTCTCCTACATAGAATTTACGACAGTCAAGTTTTATATTTGATTATGTGACTATGTGATTGACATTTCTGCCCCCATGAGACTGCATCCCCCACCTAGTGGCAGAGACCACACTGGGTTTGGGACACTACTATGTCCCCATTGCCCAGAAAAGTGAAGCGAGCACTGGTAAGTATTAATTGAATAGGAGAACAAAAGGTTCAGTTGCTAGAATGGCAGCCAACAAGCAGCACACTGACTCCCAGAGGCCACTTCCAACCCTCCGATGCTCTTTTCCAACACACTTGGCTGTGCAGGCTGTAACACTAGAGGTTCCCTTCTCGTGGACACAAAAGGCTCTCATCAGCGCTACATGCCAGCTTCATCTCGTGTCTTCTTTCACTTTGAGCCTAATTTCTTAGATAAGCAAATATTACCCTGCCATAAAAGACAAGCCAGGCTGTCCAAGAGTTGCTGGAACACATCCTAACGAATGTAATGACAGCATTCTGCATGTTAATTACCTGCCACTGACAGGGCGCAATTTCTAGGAGCACTTGGAACAATGCAAAGAGAACCTGCTGAGATCGACTGCGTGTGCTCTCACCAGAACACACTGGGCAGGTACACTTAAACTTCAGCCTTTTCCCAGCTGGAAGTAAAGTGGATCAGATCAAGGTATTGGAAGGAAAAGTGTTTCTGGAGTCAAGCTGCTCACAACAGCCTTGAATGGAAGAAATTGTTTTACTGCCGAATCTATCACCACCTTATTACTGTTAAACAAAGCAGGTGAAGCTCCCAGTGACTACTCTCAATTTTGATTCTAAACAAGAGCCTCTGCTTTCCCCAAGAACATGCCTTTGATTGCAGTGTATTCTGTTCCTTCATACCGGGAGTTCTTCCAGAATCTCGGGCTCCCTCTATAGCCAAGAAGCAAGGAACATGTAGAAACAGGCTACAGGGAAAGCTTTCTGCTGTATCATTTGTCACACCACTTGATATTTTCACGAGTTTCCTGTCTCCTTTCCACTCTTGACTAAACTTCCTTAACACATTGTGCCCTTGCCCAACCCAACTAGACACTGCTTCCCAGACCCAAAGACCCAACTGCATTTCACCCCCTGGAGCACAGCCACCTGGGGTACCAAATGGATGCTCACCTACCCATCTGTCATGCCTGCATCTTCAGGTACTGGGTGGTCTTTGCCTGCAGAAGGCCAAGTCTGGCTTTGAGCCTCAGATTCGAATCCCGGTTGTGTCACTTATTTGGGCATCTGCAAACTTCTTCTGTAAAGAGTAGACAGTAAATATTTTCAGCTTTTCAGGCTATCAGGGCTCTGTCACACTCTTGGACTCAGCAGTTGGAACACAGAAGCAACCAAAGACCATATGTAAATGAGTAAGTGTGGTTGTACTCCAAAAGAATTCATCCATACATCTTTGAATTTCATGTAATTTTCACATGTCACAAAATGTTATTTGGGGGATTGTTTTCCAGCAATTGAAAAAGTTAAAAATAAAAAAAACATTCTTAGTTCTTGAGACATAGAAACCATTTAGCTATAGCTAACCAGACTATAGCTTGATGACTCCTACATTTATCGAGGGTGTGGCCTTGGGCACATAATTACTACTCTCTGGGACTCAGTTTTATCATCTGTAAAGTGACAGCATCTATCTCAGAGTTTCTGCAAAGATTATAGTTGTTAATTCATTACGAGCACTTAGAACACTACCAGGCACATAACATGTACTCAGTGTTGCTATTGTTGCTATTACCCTATATTTCCTAATAAATAATTTAAAACATATATTTGAGCCCATAGCCCGCTACTTCCCCATATGCAATCACTCAAGTGCTGACTGGCTGATTTCTTCTTGACACACAGTCCCCTTTTATCATTCCCGGTGCTAATTAATGCCTTAACTTAGGATCCTGTCATCACTCCACAGGATTAACACAGAAACCTTTTTGTTGGTCCCCACACCTTCATTTTCCCTTTTTAACTTATCCTGTCCACCTTGGCCATTAGAATGATCATTCTAAAACTTAAGAAGTCAACCATCAGTGTTGACAGTGACAATGACAGCTGATATTTGGCCAGGGAACAGCTATCACAGTCGGAGCCCCTGTGACCACCGCAGCCTGTACTGCCCTATCGTTCACTTAGGGGGAATCACAGAATCTGACCCTTCCATCATAGCACTTCCATCATAGCACTGCCCATGATTAAGCTCCCTGAGCCACAGCAAAACAGATGGAAGCCTCTCTCCTTCCAGGTTGATTTTTATTGCTATTATGGTACAATTCGGTCTCATTCCACATCATTATATTTGATAACTGTCAAAAACCTGAAATCACTGATGCCTGATCTCAGCACAAAAGTCATTCCCTGACCTGATTCATGCCAGGCTCAATGAACAAACTCTTGTCAACTTCCCTTTCTGCATACAAGTAAGTAACTTCCTGGTCATTCTTGCCAAAAAGTCCAGGCAGGTGCTCAGCTGGTCTCCAGCTCACAAGAAATGCTCTGTCTCTGGCTCTCTCTTTAAGGTAAGACCACAACAGAACAAAATTTTTTATATCCTAAACTTAAATCTAGTGTTCTAAAGTTCAGAAGAAAATTTAAACACTTATAAAGCACCTGCCCTGAATCTTAGAAGAAATGTGTTTTTACCTTTAGATTGTTGTTATTAAAAAAAAAAAAAAAAGCAGTGAATATGCCCTGGCCAGGTAGCTCACTTGGTTAGAGTGTCAACTCAACACATCACAGTTGTGGGTTCGATCTCAGGTCACAGCACATACAAAAAGCAACCAATGCATGCATCGATAAGTGAAACAACAAATCAATGTTTTTCTCTCTCTCTCCTTTCCTCTCTTTTAATTAATCAACTAATTAATTAATTTTAAAAGATAAAAATCCAGTGAATAGCTCTTATGTCAAGTCCAGTGTTACAAAGGTTGCAGTCTGGGGTTTAATACCCTCCAACCACGGCCCTGTCAGCAAAATCCCAGAGAAAAGCTCCATACATACCTCAGTGCAGAACATACCCCCCTCCCTTCAGCCCCACTGAAAAGTAACCCAGAGGGAGGGGCATTGTAGTAAATATTTTCATATGGTCAGAATGAATGTCTGTTGCTTACAGAAAGATAATGTATGTGACATTACCAGGCACTTGTGAAATGTCCAATAAATGTTCTTTCCTCCTTGTAAATTTTTTCTTCTTACAGAAAGTCACTTAGGTGGGGGTCCATGGGATCTACCCTGTAAACAACTTCGTTTTGCCTTACAAGACCTCAAACGAGTTGTCATGAGGCTCTGCTGGCCCTCTGATCAAAATGTGAAACTATATTTGGAAAAAAACTTCAGGTGTAAGAGTGTCACTACGTGAAATGCACCTATGCATATTAAGACATTTATTTGAATTTAAAAATAAAGTTAAGCTTTTTCCTCACAGAAAAATACTTTCACTAATAACTAAAATATTGGTGATAGCTAAAAATAGGGACTGTGAAATACAAGGGATCTAAGTTCAAAACATCAAGCTTCTCTCCCCAGACCTCCTGGACAAAGGAAGTCTGATGCCAGGCTGGGAGGTTGGGCTGCCTAATTCTGGGGTTGTACTTATTAGAAAGTCTATTTGCATACAGATTTTGGGCATATTCTCTACTACTTGACCTTAGCTATAATAAAGTTATATCTTGGGTTCTATCTGCCTTATATCTTTGTCTTATATCTTAACTAGAAGGCCTTACACCCCTACAGTCATGACATCAAAATCCTCGTTAGATTTTGAAGTGAGAATTATGACATGGTCATGACACTAGAATTCAGTGTAGGCTGTCACACTGCATTTTTGATGATGTTATAACATGACAATACAAGGCTTGACAAGTCTCTGGAGGTTCAGTTGTCATAAATACGGAGGTAGAACCCATATTTATAGAACCCATATTTATGACAGGCTAGTATTACCTGCTTGGCTTTGTGCCTCTTTGAAGAACCAATAACTCATGGGATATTCAGAGTAAAGGGCAGAGGGTAGGAGGCAGTTGAAAAAAAACATTAAAATAGTAGACCCTTCTCATCAGTGGTTTTGCTTTCCATAGTTTCAGTTACATGTGGTCAACCGCAATCCAAAAATAATAAATGAAAAATTGCAGTAATAAACAATTCATAAGTTTTACATAGCATGTTCTTCTGAGTAGGGTGATAAAATCTCACATCACCTTGCCCATCCCACCCAGGACACGAATTATCCCTTTATCCAATCTCCATAATGTAGACACTTCCAGCCCCTCATTCGGAGAGAGAAACAGAGAGACAGACAAACCACATTCACATAACTTTTATTACAGTATATTGTTATTATTACTTACTGTTATAAATCCCTTTCTGTACCTAATCCCAAATTAAACTTTATCACAGGTATATGGGATCCAGAACTATCCTCAGTTTCAGAATGTATCCCCCATGGGTAAGGGGGAACACTGTAATCTTCAGTTAAGCCAGGTGTTCCAAACCCCAGAGGACTAAGAAGACAAGCAGGCTCACTGGTTACATGAGCACGTTTCTCTGGGATGACTTCCCCTTCCACACGACATACTAGTCCCTCTAGTCCTCACTTCTATGCTCCACTGTACTCAGAATCAAAAGTGCTTCTCTGTGTTCCTGTTCTGATCATATACTAATTTAAGGTAAATCCCCACACATGAGTCTAATTTCCACATGCCCTCTGGGAGGATTGTGTCAATAACGAAAAAGAGGTTTTCAATGGGTGGAAAGTACTTTTCAAGGTCTCAAGAAGTTAACAAAAACAATCCAGGTAATCTGGGGAAAAAGGGGGTCTCTGTAAATCTGGGTTTCTCTGAAGTCAGGAATTCAATGGTCTGACTGAGATTGTTTGGGAGACTATGAACCTAAGAGAGTATTTGGTAAGATTTTTATTTTTAATGAATATTTTGTGTTTCTCAGGTAGCTTTGTGCCTCAACCTCTATATCACAGCTTGGCTTCTTAGAGAACATGTGATCCCCACTGACACTCAATTTCACCTCCAAAATAGCCCTCAAGTCCACCCACTCCTCTCCATTCCGATGGAGGCCAAGCTGTCCACAGAACTCTCCTGGCCTCAAGGAATGACCTGCCAACCAGTCTTATTGCACCCTCTTTGCTCCCTACCAGCTCAGTCCCCACACACCAATCAGACAAGCTACATATTTACTGAAAGGCTGTATATTGTAAAAGAGAGAATAGCCAATTCTAGCACTATCGTCTACATATTGGAGCTACTAGGAGTTGGTCTACCTCAAAAAACTAGGCCTGGGTAGTTTCCTATTGACTATAACAATTTCACAAAACAACATCAGACAACATCCAATGGATCATGATGAATAAAGACAAAAACAAGGCCTCTCCGTAATCATGTCAAAACATGAGCATTATCCAAACCCCAATAAAAATGGCCAAATATTAGTGGCCAAAGCATTATTAAATTTGAATTTATAAACTTATGTTATTAAAATATTAACTTAATATTTTATATATTGGTAGTCTAAGTATTTTTGCAGGCATAAAGCTCTGAAGCTATAAAAGCCATAGCTATAAACTTTTATATAATTATAAAGTCATCTCTAATCATCTTCTGATCAGGGGTCCAGATGGGCTTGTATATACCTTGGAAGATACTAAACACTTCAAAAGAAAGTCACTCAGTATCCTATATATTTTCAACAGGAACATTTTTTACTGCCTGAGAAGACTATTGCTGCTTTTTAAACACGTGAATTGTTTGCCTGAAGAGGTAGAAAAAATTTTTCACGTTGGAAAAAAATGCTACCATCCTGTACTGCCCGTAGATGCCAAGACACTCATCAACCCCAGAGCCAACAACTGTGCCATGGCTGCTGGGTGCCTCCTGCACCCCCCTGCAGTGACTCACTGAGGACATTACTTTTAGCTACACTGGTAACAAATCCCTGAGTTGACCGCACACTCTCCTGCCTAAATAATGCTATCAAGCTATACTGAATCATTTTATTTTAGCAATCAGAACTCCACTGGGGAAAAAAATTCAACAAGGCCCTGTTTAGCATCCATTTGACTATACTAGCTGAGACACTGCAACACCCTAAACATGAACTGTTTAAGAGCTGACCACAATAACAAATTATGTTGAAGAAACTTTGATAATCACCTCCAAAACATGGCTTAATAAGCAGTCATCAAAGAGCTTCCAAGTCTCAGCAGTGATCTAAGCCAATCCTGTCACATCATAAGGAAACAGGTTCAGAGGAAGGACACGGTTTCAACTGTCAATGTAGTAAAAATACTAGACTACAACCTCAGTCTCCCAACACTTCCTATTATACTATATGTACTCAACATACCTATTTCAATTAAGGTCTGATTGCCTTGCAGTACATGGTCTAGTAGAGAGAATATTCTATTGCTAGGAACCTGGTGAACAAATTATCTAAATGACCCTCCTGCTGAAAATAACCAAATGCTGGTAAATACTTTCCAATCTTGTTAAACGCAAAGATGATGGGACAAGAAAATAAGGAATACTGAGGCCGAAACCTGAGTGAAGATAAGTAGAAGACAGAAGTCAGTGTTTGCCTTTAGGACAACCACCAAATGTGCCAAAGTTGACCATTGGCTTTCACGTTTCTGCCAAGCTCAGGGACACCTAAGGTCTCATGTTGAACCTGCCCCCATCAAGCTAGGAAGCAAAAGAACTATACTTTCAGGAAATAGGTGTGTTTGAAAAATTGTGCTCTCCACCAGGGCACTAAAGGAAGGTTGCCTTGCTGGAATCTTGACGCTGAGAGAAAGGAAAAACAAATGCCCAGAATCTGTCAGCCCCGAGCCAGCCTTCACGTGAGCTCGCTGCCTGAATTCACACTACACGGGCGGCCCACAGAACCTCGAGCCAAGAACTTAGCTTAAATTGGTCCCATTCTGAGAGACGGGAGCATTTGGCACAAGCAAATAAAATTCATTCTCAGGATAATCCACTTTCATCCCAGGCTTTGAAGAATCCCCATTGGCAATATCTCAAGAAATGTATTCTTAAAATAGATTCATTTTAAAATATACAAAAAAAAAGCAGATACAGACTCACGAAGATTTCAGACTGAAATACCAGACACTGAAATAAAATATGCATTCATATTCATTTAAAGAAAAAATCACAAATATAAAGAAGAAATTATTTTTTAAGTCATCAGGTTTTTTAAAAAAACTAAACTAATATTAAAGAAGGAGTAAGTAAGCACACTCCACTTTATCTCTCCCACTGAATGAAGCTGAAAAGCCTGGGCAGAATGCACAGACCAGCTACCTACTTGCAGACTCTGAAAGAAAGCAAACAGTGGCAGAAGAACGGGGGACATGGCCAGAATTTGAAGTACCACCAAACCAGTGGGGAGTTCACCATTTCTCCCCACTGGAATCTGAATTGGGCACTGCTGGTGACAGAAAGCACTCCAGAAGAGGCAAAGGGTCACCTGACACTCGGAGAAAGTAAGAGAAACTGCTGTGGTTTTTCTCTTTTTTCTGTCCTCTGTGCCACAGCACCCAGACACTTTCACAAAGGCAACTGCAACCACAGCACTAGGAGGCCCCCAAGAACCCAACCCTCTGAGGAGGGAGAGGCTTCCTCTCCGGTCAGAGAATCTGTCATCCCAGTGGGTGGAGGTGAATACATGTAGCTCTTTTCCTCTCTGTCCTTACCCTCCTTGGCCCCAGGTATGGATGATAATTGCCAGAAACTAGAAATAACCCAAATGTCCTTTGATGGGTAAACAGATAAACAAGTGGAGCAGATGTTAGAATACTATACAGCAATAGAAAAGAAACAAACTATCGCCCTGGATAGTGTGGTTCACTGGGTTGGGCATTGTCCTGTAAACCTAAAGATCACTGGTTTGATTCCCAATCAGGGCACATGCCTGGATTGTGGGCCAAGCCCCCGGTTGGGGGTGTGCAAGAGGCAATCGATCAATGTTTGTCCTGCACATCAGAGTTTCTCTCCCTTTTTTCTCCCTTCCTTCTCCTCTCTCTAAAAATAAATAAATAAAATCTAAAAAAGAACAAACTATTCAGAGTCCCAACAATTTGGCTGACTCTCAAATGAATCATGCTAAGTGAAAGAAGCCCAGTCTCAGAAAGTTCACACACTACATTTGATTCCATTTTTGCAGCATTCTGGAAAAGACAAAAGCACAACAGACAACAGATCAGTGATTGCTGGGCCCTAGAGGTAAATGGCTTACTAAGAGGTTTGCCTGAAAAAGAACTTTCTGCTTACCAGACCTACTGAAGGTACTCCACTGCTTCATGAGGTCTCTGTTGTTGGACGCATTTAAAGCCTCTGCTGGTACTAATATATCAGGGATGTTATAGAAGGAATTCATGCTGTAGAGTTTGGACTGATGCCCTCTAAACAGTTCATTCCACCTCTAAGGGACTCCGAATAAAGTCTGGTTTGTAAAGTATACAAGGCCGCATCTAACATTAACTAAATACAGCCCTTGCATTTTTGGGGTTGATGGCTCACGGAAAAACCCTCAACAAATAAATACTTTTAAAAAAATTCGTGCTATCAACAACTTTTTATTGGGATGCCAACTTTATATTAACTACTAGGCTAAGCTGCTTTATGGAGACAGGAAAATATAGTCTCCACCAAGAGTTTACCATACTGCTAGGAAAAGGGGTCATTAATACCTGAAAAGTTAAGCAACATAGAAGAGTTAAATAATAATAAACAGTAATTGTATAAGAGAGACCATGAGTAAGAGCATGTATACTTGACAAACCCGAAGTGCGGTTAGTAGGGGATGTGAGGAGACATAGAGGGAGTTTACTGGACATCTCCCATATGCCCATCTAGAACCCCTCTCTGCCCTGCCTTTACCTGCAGTGTGCCCCCGAGACTGACCCACAGATACATCAATGGGCTCTCTCCTTTCCAGATTTTCCTGGGATTCAGTCCATGGGAGACCCAGCAGGAGATGAAGAGGGCTGGATGAGTAAGGTGAGCACCATTATTCCCCTGCTCCCAGCCTTGACCATCACTGAAGGCTCTTATCAGGTGTCCATCTCTCCAGAGCCCCCTGCTTTCACCTTTCTTCTTCTCCCCCAATGCCTCCCTCATCTCATTCAAATCTAGACCTGTTCCCATTTTCCCTTCAGCTAACAGGCATGCTCTCCTTCATTTTCTAATTTCCTCATGGAGATTCTAGTTAAACTGGGAAAAAATTAAAAATCATAACATATGTAGAATATATGTATTACTTCAATCTCACCACCTGGAAAAGAAAACAAACAAACAAAAAACACGTAGGCAATCTGGAGAACACTAAGAGCCAGCCATCTGGGTCTCTAGGTTAAGTCAGATAAGAGAAATCACCACCAGCCTCTGGCTGCACCTGGAGCGGGGCCCTGCCGGGCCTGTAGCTGCTAAAATCCCAGTCTTATATTGAGGAAGCCTCTGAACTGAAGGAGAAGGACAGAGGCCAGTCCTCATGATGTCCACAAATGATCTTCCCTGTTTTCTTCCCCGAAAGAACAAGAGATAAGACACAGCCTGCTAAGTCCCATGGCTCCCTGGGTCAGTAGATCACACTGAGAAAAGAGAGCCTTCTAAGAGACAGTGCACCAGAACCTCAGAGGGGTAGTCTGGAACAGCTCCTCAAGTAATGGATGATATTCAACATGTATGGGCATGTCTACCCACCATTATCAAGAGCTTGTCTGTTCTTGAACTGTGGTTCTCAGATTATCAAGCATCAGAATTACCAGCAAAACTGGTTAAAACACAGATTTCTGGCCCTTGACCCTAGAGTTTCTGATGCAGAGACTCTGGGGTAGAGTCTGAGAAATTACATTTCTAACAAGTTCCAGAAATGCTGATGCTGATGGTCCAGGGACCACACTGTGAGAACCACTGGTATACACCTGGTTGTCAACCTGGGCCACACTGGAATCATCCAGGGAACCTACAAGTACAGCTGACTGACTCACACCCCAGATACTCTGATTTAATTGGCATGGGGAGTGATCCATGCTTTAGGATTCTGTCCAAGCTTCCACAGGAGATGTGCGTTGCCAACATGAGACTCACTGGTGCTGACCTTACCCCAAAGCCATCCAAGTTCCTGCCCAGTGACCCTGCCCATCACCACCTCCTACAGAAGGTGCCTCCAGAAAATAGCAGGCAAGTGCTCGGGTTTTTACCCTGGACTCTGACACCTCAAGGTTTGTACATTGCCTCAGGCGTCCAGTGTGCATTGCCTTCTCCCACTTCAATAGGAGGAGATCCTCTTTCATTGTTTCCAATGCTGTACTTCCTCCTAAGGATTCATTTGAAGAAAGGCTAAAAGAAATATTTTAAAACTACTCATAAAAAGAGAAAGGGCTCAAAACTGAAAATCATCAGGCCTCACCCTAGCTCTACAATAATTTAACCTCTCTGAGCTTCAGCGTCCCGTGTGATCATGTCTAAAAGCAGGAGCCGACACTTGTATAGTCGTTTCCCGTTACAGGTGGTAATAGTATAGAATAGCTAGCAGTTTGCTTCACATGATCATCACAACAAGTCCCGGAGATCAATGATAGCAGAGTCCCAGTTCTGGAATACGAGAACCAGCTATAATTCTGTTCGGATAATACACCCACATTCATCCAGCAAAGGCAATGTTCAATCCAGATCTTCTAAGTACAAATTCTGATTCCTGTTACATCATCCTGCTGCCTTTAATATCTTCTCCGTCATGACTGACATGCATCCCTGCCTCATTCTCCCCTTCTCCACACAAGGGGAGCAATTTTCCGTAGGCTCAGCCCCTCCATCAGAATCTGGGACTGATCTCATCCAGGGATAGCCATGAAGGGGTGGTTTAAAAGTGGTGGTTCTCAAAGCATGGCCCCAGACCTACAACATTCCATCACCTGGTAGCTTGTTAGAAATGCATACCCTCAGCCCCTCTCTGGACCTACTGAATCATAAACTCTGGGGGTGGGCCCATTGATCTGTGCTTTGACAAGCGCTGCAGGAGATGACACAGTGAAGAGTGAAAGCTGCTGGTGAAGGATCTCCAATGCAATGTTCAGGAGCTTTGTGACTGAGCAAACAGAGCAGTAGCACAGCCATGGTGCTGAAGTAGGCTCATACTGGTGCTCAAGAACCAGCTGTTAAATTTTCAGGATTTTGGCAAGCTGGACAGAAATATTTACACCATGGAAATCAGTGAACACTATAAATCTTAACTCCCCACTTCCCCTGTTTTCCCACCAGAGAGCTAGTTTATCAGTGCACAATTACAGTAACAATAATCACTGGCCTCAAATGTCCTAAGTGGACTGCAACCTTATTCCTAAGGTCAAGATTCTACCTTGACAGGAACAGGCCCTGCCTTGATTACCTGTCCCATGGAATATGCATAGCCAAGTCTGCTTAAACATTTAAATAGCTTGCCATGTTTTTTTTTTTTTTGGAATAGAGCACCAGATCTCTAGAGTTAGGACCAACTCTGACTTCCACACCAGTCTCCTCTCTGGCCACCCTCCCTGCCTACCCTGTCTACACTAGGCTGCAGCCACAGTGCAAATCATCTCCCATTTCCCTACTCCGCCATGTTCTGCCGCAAGTCCTCTGCACATGCCATTCCCTCAGCCTGACGAACCCTCTCCATCCCATCTACTCTCTTCATCTGAGTTCATGTATTATACAATCTCCCACAGAAGTCACCTCCCCTCTGAACTCTTTCCCCACTCACTCCCAACCCCAGCCTGGGCTGGGTTATAACACCCACTTCCTCTGTTCTTCCAGAGCACTTGTGATACCCTCATCAAAGTACCTACCACTCATCTAAACAGTAGTTGTCTGGCTGCTTGTCTCTCACTGTAACTCGACTATAAGCTCCTTGAAAGCATAATTATGTTTCAGCTACTATAGTACCTAGTACAGTGGCTGGTGCATAGTAGGTGGACAATAAATGTTTATCTGAGATCATAAATGTTTCCTGGTTTTAACCTTTTATCTGCCTAAATCTCCAGCTGTTGACACTTCTTGAACTCCCCAAAGCCATGCTCCACTGACGTCCACTCACCACCTTGGATTTTCTGGATATGAGTCGCGCTACCTGGACAATCACCAGTTCATCACTGCAGTCCTCACCCATGCTCATCCTGCCTAATGGTTCTTTCCAAATTTACACCTGGATACATATCTCTACTATCACATAAAGTCACCCTCCCACACCTCAGTTTAACTGAAATGTATCCATGTGGGTCCTCCAAATCAGTATGTCTTGAAGATCTACGACTTCATGACACTACATACCAGATTATCTACCAGTTCACCTATGCCTATTCCCAACAGAACTGTGTACTTTTGTTCATCAGAGACACACACTTGAATGAATCAGTAACCCTATTCTAATAGCCCAAAACGGGAAACAATTCAAATGACCAACTGCAGAAGAATGCATAAGAAACTATGGTACATTCATGCAATGGATTACTGTACAACTGTCTGCAACCAAATGAATGAATCCCATAACATGATGGAAAGAAGCCAGACATAAAAGACTGCACACTATATGGTTTCATTTATGTGAAATTTCAAAAATACATAAAACTAACCTATGGAGTTAGAACTCAGGACAGCAGCAGGTCAATGACAGAAGGAGGTACATGGGGGCTTCTAGGGTGCTGATGTCACACTGTTTCTTGACCTGGGGGCTGGCTACACTAGTTTTGAAAATTCATTTTTATTTGATTGATAATCCATTGACAATTTGTATATTTTGTATGTATATTATTCTTCAGTAAAAAGCTTTCATTTAAAAAGTTACAATGTCTAAAGCATTGTGCTGGGTACAGTGTAGGGAGACAAAAAGTATCAGGCATGTGTTCTCTGGATTTTAGACTGTTAAAGAAGACCAAAGACAGGTACATCTGTAAACAAAACTAATGATACAGACTGGGAATGAGAGAGACCAAAGCCCTTCCTGGTGTGCTGAAGCTGGTTTATCTGTCCTGATTCTACACATGTCTTCCCAACTCCACATTCGGTGACATCAAATCAGTAGCTTGAAATCAGCCATGATCACAATATTTACATCACAGCCCTGGCTGGTGTAGCTCAGTGGATTGAGCACGGGCCTGCGAACCAAAGGATCGCAGTTTAATTCCCAGTCAGGGCACATGCCTGGGTTGCAGGCCAGTTCCCAGTAGGGAACACATGAGAGGCAACCATACATTGATATTTCTCTCCCTCTCTCCTTCCCTTCCTCTCTAAAGATAAATAAATATTTTTTTTAAAAAAAGAATATTTACATCACAGAAATGTTACAAAGCAGGACTTTTCATAAACACTTACCAACACATTACTAGCTACAAAAACCTTAAATGTTACCGGAATTAGCATGTGCACCAACACCTCGGCATGCCTTAGCCCCATCACAGTCCAGGGACAAAGAAGGTAAGCCTTTTTTTTTTTTTTAAGTTCTAGAACCACGTTGGCCCAGTGGCTTGGG